>VSMD01033064.1:0-29302 GCA_008750895.1 Mirza zaza
CACTCATTATGTATGTATCTACCCATCCCCCCCGTCCCCCTGCCCAATACACTATTATTGTAGTACCTATGTGTCCACTTAGGTGCTGCTCAGTTAATACCAGTTTGCTGGTGAGTATATGTGGTTCTTGTTTTTCCATTCTTGGGATACTTCACTTAGTAGTATGGGTTCCAGCTCTAACCAGGAAAATATTAGATGTGCTATATCACCATTGTTTCTTAGAGCTGAATAGTACCCCATGGTATACATATACCACATTTTATTAATCCATTCTTGGATTGATGGGCACTTGGGCTGCTTCCACAGCCTTGCGATTATGAATTGTGCTGCTATAAACATTCGAGTGCAGGTGTCTTTCTTGTAGAGTGTCATTGGATCTTTTGGGTAGGCGTGGATGCGGAGAGAGAGGAACACTCCTACACTGCTGGTGGGACTGCAAACTAGTTCAACCTCTGTGGAAAGCTATTTGGAGATACCTTAAAGCGATACAAGTAAATCTACCATTTGACCCAACAATCTCATTGCTGGGCATCTACCCAAAAAATGTAAATTTTTGTTATTTCGATGAATATCCCCATGGTTTATGTAGAAAGGAATTTTTAGCATCTTATCTCTTTCTTCCATATAATTTTTTTCTTGTGATTTTGTTTTTTGAAAAAGTTAGATAGTATTCAAATAAGTAATTGCACCATGCTTTCTAATTCACAACACATGAAATTACACCTTCATCATTGTCTCAATCTGAGGTAGGCTATCTATAAGGCCATTACTCTCATTACTTTCGTAAGTGATTAAATTAAGACCCAGCAAAAGAGATATATCCTACACCACTCAGCTATCATAGGACAAAGTTAAAGTTCTAATTTTTGTTTTTCTGAAACCATAGCCTATGCTGTTTCCCTTATATTCTGCTGGAGTACAGTGAATACTGTACTCCCTGAGACTGAAATATCTCTAAGTGCACAAGGGAGAATGTTCTTTCTATTTAGAATCCAAAAAAGTCCTTGGAAGACAGTTTTCCTCTATCTATAATAATTAATGTGAGTAGTCTAGGAAGAAGATTAAATATAAAAAGAAAAATTGAAATTTAAACAAGTCTTTCAAAATCTAGGCATTCAGTGTATTGCTGCTCCTTCTCTGCCACCAGTACTTACCTTAATAATGTTTTATGCCATTCTAAGTAGGTGTAAATAAATCAGAAGGCTTATTAAAAAGTGATCCTGAGATTTCTGTCATGGATTTTACATGACATAAAGTATCAAAGCATTTGAAGGAAGGATGGAAGCTTAAGATTCATCTTGCTTAATTTCTTAGTAAATAATTCTCTTTATTAATAACATTGACTTTCAATGACATAAAACTTTTACATTATTTACTTTATTTTATTATTTTCAAGAATAGAAAAACTTTCCTTGGAGGTATTATTATACATACCTTTAGATAAGTATCCTAAAACTCCAATACGTTAAGCAGCTTAACAAATGACACCAACCAGTAGTTGGCAATTCTTATTTGTTTTATTAATTTATAAACTTTTTTTATTTTCTAAACTTTTTGACTCTTATCATAAAATACAAACATATTGTAAAGATGAACACAGATATTTTTTCTTTATATTCTCACCGTATCCTATCAGCATTTTTCTATAATATTTTTTATTTTTAAAATTTTTGTTAAAATCTAAGACCTAGACACACACATTAGCCTGGGCCAATGCAAGGTAAGGAACACCAATGCCACTGTCTTCTAATACAGTTAGCTAGATAACAGAAGCAATATCTGATAGCACAGCAAAGTGACTATAGGCAACACTAAGTTGCGGTATACTTTAGATTAACTAAAAGAGTAGAATTAGAACATTCCTAACACAATGATAAATGATGGGTACCTCAGTTACCCAGATTTTATTATCACACATCATATGCCTGTATCCAAATATCACATGTACCCTATACACATATACAACTTTTATGTACCCTTAATATTTAAACATAATTTCTTTTTAAAAATACCAAGAGCAGGAGAACATCTTAAAGAGGAATATGATCAGCAAATACAAAATGTAGTAAATTCTATAAGACAAACGACCAGATTTCCTTCAAAAGTAGTTGGCAATTCGAAGACATAATATGTTCGGGTTTCTCTAATTCTAACAGTAGAGTCTAAACAGGCAATAAGATGCTCAGTTTTCCCTGGGGGTGGCTCTTCAAAGTTTTGACTCAAGAAGTGAAGGCCCAGAGGCCACAGGCCTAGTGAATGGGGGTGTCTCCTACTTGCTCTAGTGAGCTAGGTTGAGGGCCCAGGGTCAGGGTGTCTTGGGCCGAGGGAAGTGGCCACCATTCTGGTCTGCCTGGAACACAGGACTACCACCCAGAAGAGCATGGAGGACAGAGAATCCAGCCAAAGGGGGGTTATTCTCCAGCTTTAAAATGTAATGGAATTTGACCTGCTACATTATTACTTACTTGGAATTATGACTCCTTTATGGTTTCCTTTTTTTTTTCTTTTTCTTTTTCTCCAGATTGCCCTCCTTTTATTTATTTATTTTTTTAACGTTTTTTTTTTTTTTTTTTTAATTTAAGTATATTATAAGAGTAAACACATACAGGTCACGTGTATTGCCTTTCCCCACCTGAGTCAGAGCTTCAAGCATGTCCATCCCCCAGACGGTGCACACCCCACCCATTACGTGTGCATATATATACCCATCTCCTCACCCCAACCATCTGCCCGACACCTAGGTGCACTTAAGTGTTGGTCAGTTAATATCAATGTGATGGTGAGTATATGTGGTGCTTGTTTTTCCATTCTTGTGATCCTTCTCTTAGTTGAACTGGCTCCAGCTCTATCCAGGATAATACAAGAGGTGCTATATCACTGTTGTGTTTTGTGGCTGAGTAGAACTCCATGGTATACATATACCACATTTTATTAATCCACTCAAGTATTGATGGGAACTTGGGTTGTTTCCACATCTTTGTAATTTTTGGATTGTGCTGCTATAAACATTCAAGTGCAGATGCCTTTTTATAGACTGTTTTTTCTTTCTTTGGGGTAGATTCCCAGTAATGGAATTGCTGAATCAAATGGCAATTCTATTTTTAGTTCTTTGAGGCATCTAAATATTATTTTCCATTGTTGTAATTTGGAAGCACATAACTTGTCTGCTGTTACAGGTTCATAGCTGGACGGAAATTTCCCTTCTGTAAGAATCATACCTATAGTCTACTTGCATTGGTTGATACTTAGATGTCACTTTGGACTTAAAGGTGATGTGGGAATACATTAAGACTTTCGGAGCAGGTGGGATTGGTCTAATGTATATTTTATGTGAGAAAGACATGAATTTGAGGGGAACCAGAGCGTGGAGTATTATCGGCCTAATTGGGTCTCCCCCAAAAATCATATGTTGAAGTCCTATCTCCTAGTATCTCAGAAAGTGCCTGTATTGGAGATAGGTTATTAAATTAAAATGAGGTTATCTAAGGAGGCCCTAATCCAATACTACTAGTGTCCTTGTAGGAAACAGAAATTTGGACAGAGATACAAACAGAGGAAAGAAAATGTCAAGATACAAGGAGAAGAGGACCATTTACAAGCCAAGGTAAGACGACTTGAACAGTTCCTTCCTTCAAAGCTCTCAGAAGGAACCAACTATGCAGACAACTCCCAGCATCCAACACCATGACAATAATTCTTTAAGCCACCCAGTGTGTGGTACTTTGTTACAACAGCCCTAGCAAACTAATACAGCACTCAAAATAATAGTTGTTCTCTGCACCAGATTTCAAATAGGGCTCATGAGGTTAAAAGTAGTCTTGAACACATGAATATCCATTCTGAGAGCATGCAGTTATGTTAGAGTCCCTTTTTGAAGCCAATAAAATGTCAAAGTGACTTTAGTTGTGTATTTTACTTTTTCTTTTTTTGCAGTGTCTCTGCAAGATTAGCGGAAGCAATTATAAATGCATGCATAATATGGATGATAAAAAAACACAACTATCTGCCATTCAAGCTGGTGAATCAAAATAATAGGATTTTAGAGCTACCAAAACTTTTGAGAATTTTATTCCAACCTAATATTACACAATGTTCTTGGCTCAAGCGTTTACTTTGATAACAAGTGAATGTTAATTTTTGCTGTTATAAAAATAAAATGCTATTCATAACTTTCTACCATTGTTTTTCATCTTTAAAGACCCTTTTCCTAAATTTCTTTTGAGAGATGCTGATTGTTCATCAATAAAATAAAAGTAAATCTCTTAAAAATTATAACTGACCACATCAATTAGTGACCACATCATGATGTAGCTCTTTCAGGTGAAGAACTAGGTAGATACAAAAATGCTTATAATTTCAGGACTTTATGAATTCACCAAACCACTTTTTAAGGATTAAACCACTTTATAATAAATTGATTTTTAATTATTTGTTTATCTTAAGCATAATTATTTACGGTAAACATAAAAAACATAAAATGGGTTTAAGTTTAAAAATATGCAACTTCCTTGACTAAGGAACTGATAAACACCTTTAGGATGGACAATTAAGAGAATAGTTTCTACACAGTACAATCTAGATTTGAAATAGAAAAAGCCTCCACCTTGGTGCAGCATGTCCTGTAGGCTCACTTCTTGCGGGTGGAACTATGTAAGATTACTAAGCATATTCACTCTGCAGCCCAAATCCCCAGTGATGTAAAAATTCTGCCAGCAGTGAAGAGTGGTCCTGTTTCCATATTGTTTAATTATAGATTCCTCCACATTTTGAGATTTACAAGATTTGTTGCCCCAAGACTGTACCTCTCATGCAGCTTTTGGTCCATGGTGTCTACCTTTAAATTTACAGTGGTTGTCATGAATGTGCTCTCTTTAAAACTCTGCTACAGCTTTCTCCCTTGGTCGCTGCACCCATATATTCTATAACCCACTGGATATTTCTATGTGAATGTTTAATATATAGGCCACACTAATGCAATATGTCCAAAATTAAATTTTAGCAATAACCCATATCTCTCACTTCCCCATTAAAAAGTTCTGCTTCATCTCCTCCAGTGAAATGTATACTAGGAAATATCACTTTTAATTCATGCAGTTTTCTACATCGTAAACATGCATATCACCTTATCTTCTATTCCCTCAGCCTCCACATCCATCCAACTCCTTTTTTGATTGTATTCCCAAAATTTGAAGAGGAATTTTTTTTCTATCTCAAATTTCACTTCCATAGTGTAGGTCATTATCATCTATTCCTGGAATTACTGAGATAGCTTTGAAAATATGTTTTATAATAGCTTTTCATCTGGTTTCCCCCCATCTATTTTCCATAATGAATCCAGATAGGTCTTTACAAATAGAAAATCTGCTTTTTCAAAATGTCTTTACTTCAAGTCCTTGAACTTGCTGTCCCCAGGATGAGTTCCAATGTTCTTAACGAACCCAATGCATTCTTTCATTATTTGTCTCATCTTTTCTTTCATTTTTACTACCTCTTATCAAGTAAACACAAGCTATTAGGCTTATTTACACACTTGTCTATCTCTAAAGACTTCACATTTTCTCTCACTTCAATACGTATTACTTTTTAGAGCATTTCCCTCCCTACCCTCATCAGCGCTTAATCTGAATAATCCTACACATCCTTTGGAACTTGAATTTGAAGTGTCATTACAAATAATAATTTCCCCGATTCCATAACAATGAATTTAGTATTGCTGCAAGGTGCTCCACTAAGTTACTTAAACTATGTAAGTTTACTTAAAGTTACTTCAACTATGACTCTTGTGGAATGTATTGCTATGTTCCGTTTACTTCTCTAAGCTCCTGTTGAAAATGAACCAATGCCAGCTGCTTGATCACAAGCACCCTCATCATTTCAAGCAACCAGTTGGGTGAAAGAAATGATGAGAATGCTTGTGATTAAGTAGCTGGTATTGGTCAACAAATACAGGCCAATCCTCTTTCAAGACAATGTTCTGCCACACATCGCACAAACAATGCTGTTCACACTGTAGAAGCTGGACTTGGAAACTCTCTGCCATGCATGATATTCAAGAGACCTTTCACCAACTGACTAGTACTTCTTCCAGGCTTTGGACCACTTCCTGCAAGGAAAAATATTCAGTTCTCAACACGCTATGGAAAACGCCTGTCACGATTTCATTGCCACT
Source organism: Mirza zaza (assembly GCA_008750895.1). Taxonomy (NCBI): domain Eukaryota; kingdom Metazoa; phylum Chordata; class Mammalia; order Primates; family Cheirogaleidae; genus Mirza; species Mirza zaza. Next base: position 6,170 of record VSMD01033064.1, read on the forward strand.
TGCTCTCCAGGCTTTTTCACTGCTGGCATAAACAAGCTACCATTAAAATGGCAAAACTGTCAATAGTTTAGGTGCATACTTTTATTAATTGTATGCTTCTTGTTTAAGATATAATAAACTACACTTTTATTCAAAACTGGACATTTTATATTTAATAACCTATATATGTATATATACATATATATATTTTTAGTTGTAGTGGAAAATATACAAACTCAAATGATATGCCTGGATGTGTACTTTCTTTTAGTCACTCACTAGCTACATTATTTTGGATAGTAACCTTAAAAGCTTATTTCAAATACTCAATTCACACACATCAACATTCTTAATAGTTGTCATTATATACTCCTCAAATTATTAATACACATTTGCCCCACTCTTTGCTCAAGTATAGGTAAAACTTTGTAATCAGGGAATTGAATATGCTCCTCACTCCAAATGAATGTGGATAAAATATCTCAGAAATGGTTTAAAAATGAATTGCTTTCCTAAAAACTATATTCTTTCATAAACTCAATGTTCCATTGTCAGCTGTGATGCTTATATGGCAGCCGCAGATTTCAGACTCTCTTTGATGTCTGAAGTTCAAATAATAGTTGACTCTATTTTTCCCTTCTTTATAAATGGAGAAGCAAATTTCATACAGATATGAACAAGCCAGTAATCAAATGGCAGCATTCCTGTTCATCTGTGAACAATAAAATTGACCCAAACAAAGAAGCTGGATTTGTTGTCATGAACTATGGCTCTGGGATTTGCGTTACTATCAGAACACAGAGAAACAGAATACTGGGACTTACATGCCTGTACAATAATCCAAGTGGAAGAGGGGTTTGATGAAAGCCAACAATCTACCACGGCTTGCAGATGTTCACAACCTACAGCCCATATATATGGTTCATGGCCTCCATGATAATTTTCCACAATTGTCATTTTAATTAAAAGTAGTACAATTTGTTTTGTGGAAGTAATATTTCAAATTTTCATTACTATTTTTATTGAGCCATTAATGTATAAATAACTTGAATCCTCAAACCTATACATATGGGAAAATCTCTTTAAAAAGCAGATGATTTTTTAAATATAAAAAACAGACAAATAAATACACTAAACTGTATGACTTAGATGAAATATATACAAAGTGTTCGGAACAAAGTCTGAATTAGTGGTAGAATGGTTTTCTAATGGTAGACTACATAAAATGTTTGTTTAAAAATTTAAAGTGTTTTTATAAGACTGACTAAATAAAATAGTATTTCTTCCCACTCACCTTGCAAAGTTCTATTTTAAATGCCATTTTACACTTAGAAATCTCCCTGAGATTTTTCCCTGAGAATTCTGACTCCCATCCCAGATATTCTCTTAGTATTTGCTTCATATTTACCAGAATAAGGCTGCATTTGAATTAATACTTGCATTTAAAGAGTTCTAAAGAAAATGCATGGCCAGTTCATGTGGTTTATGAAGATTTGGCATGTTTATAAAGGGCATGAAGCTGAATACAAGAAGAATACGAATTGTATGCAACTAGGAGAAAGAGGTAGGGTTTGCAGTGGAAGACTAGGCAGGACATATAGTTGAAGGTGGAGCCATTTGGTGAGTTTGCCTCTAATCAGCGGGTTAAAATAATTTCTGTGTTCCATTTGAGATCTTTACCTTTGTTTCTATTAATATACAACCAATCAGGGCTAAGGTATAGTCTGAATCAGGAGAAGAGAAAGGCAAGGTAGGAACTCAGGCTTGCCACTGTGGTTTGATAGGGTAGATGGACAAGTATAGTTGGTCATATATAGAGGATGTAAAACAAATCCTCTAAAGGACACATTGAAAACTTTTCAGAACTTGAGGGGAACAAGAAGAAAAGCTGATTGGATTCTAGTCGTTAATCTGCTGTGTTATTTGTTGTAGCTCCAAGAGCCTGTGATTCCTTAGATAACACATGATTTCATTAACCCAGTGAGCAGACTTAAAAGCCCTCCCAGAATGTGTAAAAACTAGGACACTTTGAAAGGATCAGGTAAAAAAGAAAATTGTATGAAACCAGTATTACCATACTTGGGTGATTTGAGGCACTTTTTGCTCCTTAAATGTAAACTTCCTTTAACTTTTTCCAGTTTATGCCTAACTTCCAATCCCAAGAGTTAAAATTAGCAGTAAGAGAGTTCATTTAAAAAGTGTGGGAACATTGTAGCTTCAAAGCTCATACAAATGGTGTAATATTAGTGTCCATTATGCACTGAGAAATGGAAAGTCATTAAAATCTTTCCAGTATTTCTACTAACAGCTGGAGAAAAACATTAGACTTTTCTCACATCAGGGAATAAACAAACGTACCTATAGTAAGAGCTTTAAAACTTGAATTACAATAATGACCCTTCATTTTCACCCTGTAGTTTACAATTCACTTTCGGTTCTAAATCACTCCCCTGGAATCCTTCTATCTATTTATTTATTTAATCTCTATTCATTTATTGTTTTTATTTAATTTTTATTTGTTGCAAAAATAAACCACTGCCGAAATATAGATATATACTTGGTTTTATGTATACTTGGTTTTAGTTTTATTTATCTAAGTTAAAGTTAGCCTTGGAAAGGCTACTTCCAGCATTAAAAAAGTGAGGAGATTGACAAATCCTCTCCCCAGAAAGCAAACTGGAGCCCACTATGAAAGCAGCCATTTCAGCACACTGAAAATCTACCGAAGACAGGCAGCGCAAGGCATACTTCTTCATGAGAAACTACTGAACTTTGAGTTAGAAGAGTGGGAATCTGTGAAGTTCTTACCGGAAGCTGACCCCATCTCTCTTATCCCAGTTCTCGAGTTCTGGAAAACCAGCATCTTTATTGCTAGAGGGGGCTGAGTTCATTTGAAAGAGAGGATGGAAAACATTTTTGAAGTCCAGCGTGTATTTTACTCTTGTATCTATATCAATTTGGAATAGCCACATTTTAGGTGATCAATATCCACCTATGACTAATGGATTCTTAGCCTTATATTAATTAGCTACCAATTTCTTTGAACTATGCAAATTAAATGTTGATATACTCTGACACTTCTTCTATACTCTTTTTTAACAGTTCACTTTAGACCCACAATACTACTTCTAGGAATGACTCCCACCATGTTCCAGGTGCTTTCCTTTAATCCTGCTGGTTGCTAATCTGAACTTTCTTGCTTTGAAACCATTCTCCCCAGGGCCTCTGTAGCACCATTTTAAAATGGTGGGAATCATACATGTTTGTGTGTTTATTATGTGAAATTTTATCAGGCTGTGGTTATTTCCATTTACATATATCAAACAGGAATTAAAAGTTTGCACAAGAGAGACTGGGTCCTTCCATGCTTGAGATTCTCTGATGGTACCTTAGAGTGGCAACGGTGACTTTCCCATCCAACACACTTTTACAAACCTTTGACCTCCAAAATAACCACCAAAGTGGTAATTAAACTTCAGACTTTGCTAAACCATCCAATTAAAATGGGATTTTTATTGTTTCCATATATTCACATATAATTCAATATATGATATTATTTGCCATTGATATTCTACTTGACCTGAAAGGGTCAGCTTAAAAAAAAAAAAAACTGTTTTATGGAGTTTTGTAGAAGTTAACTATCCAGGTTGAAGTGGCAATTTCTTCCTCTAAATTTTCCTAGAAGTACATATATGCATACAAATGTTATGTGCTTTTATTTTAACATATAGTTCCTCATCACTTTCTTTTGTGTGCGTCTGTGATGGTTTTTGTGTTTGAAAATTTTTAAATCTGTCTGATTCCCATGCTATGCTATAAGTTCTTTGATGGAAAAATATTTTTATTCATCCACACTCATTTTATATCTTCAGAACATAGTGTATGGGTGAATGTGTTATCTCAACACATTTTGTTTAATTATTAAATATAAGATGACTACAAAATCATAACTAAATTTTCCAAATAAATACTCAAAAACTGATGGCAAAATTATTTTAATCAGAATAGATAGATGACTATAAATGTATATAACTATGTCTCTTTACATTATAAATTAGGCCATATTTCTGTATTTCTTCTAATTTCACAATAGTCATGTTCATGAATAGACAGATCAAGGTAATACATTAGAGTCTCATATCCACACAAAATGCATATCCCTCTGCAAAGTGCTAAAGATAAGATAAATGAGCATTTTGTGCTTCAGACTTATTGATCTCATGATGTGAGAATTTGAGACGTGATTTTTAAAATTTAGACGAGATTCATATGGCATACAAGTAGCTGTTTTAAAGTGTACACTTTGGTGGCATTTAGTTAATTTACAATGTTGTACAAACATTACCTTACCTACTTTCAAAATTTTTTCTCACCCAGGAAAAATACCCCCATAGCATTAAATAATCACTCCCTATTTACCACTGCTTCCTTCTCCAGGTAACCACTAATCTGTTTTCTGTCTTTATGCATTTGCCTATTGTAGATATATGATGTAACTGGAACCATACAATATGTGACCTCTTATGTCTGGCTTCTTTCCCTTGGCATAATGATTTTAAGGCTCATCCAAGTTGTAATGTGTATCAGCATTTTGCTTCATTTTATGGCAAATAATATTTCATTGTATGTAAATCTCTAATTTATAATTTCTATATTGGTTGTATGTCTAGATGTTCTATTTATTATTATTTTTTGTGGGAAGTTTTCCTTTTATTTATTTATTTATTTATTTATTTTTTTTATTGAACGTGAGATACTGAAGTCTTCAAATAATGTTGTAGAACTGTATATTGTTCCCTTCAATTTTGTTAACGTTTACTTCATATATCTTGAGACTTTCTTTATGATGGTCATGTTTAAAATTGCTCTATCTTCTTGATTAATCAATCCTTTTATTAATATAAAGTGCTTTTTTATCTCTTGAAACAACTATTGACTTAAAATGTATATTCTATAATAGTAGTATGATTATGTCAGCTGTTTTCAGTTACTATTTTCATGGAATATCTTTTTCTATCCTTTTGTTTTCAATTTTTTTTTTATTTCTTTGGATTGAAAGTGAATCCCTTTTAGGTGGTATATAGTTGGACCTTGTTGGTTTTATCTAGTCTGCAAATCTCTGTCACTAATTTGGTGAACTTAATCCATTTACATTTAAAGTAATTACATTAAAGGTAATAATGGAGGACTTCTGACATTATGGATTTGTGTTCTGTATATCATATTTTTTTTCTTCCTCGATTCCTCCAATATTAGCTTATTTTATATTTTGTGATATTGTGACATAAAAATGTAGATAGATAGATGGTATAGATATAGACATAGATATAGATACAGATATAGATATAAACACAGATATAGTTTGGTCTCTACCCTTAGTTCCTGACATAGAGCTTTTAAAACTCTTATAGAAAATGGCACCAGAGGAATCTTTTGTTCTAATATTTGGTCTATGATCCCAGTTCCTGACATAGAGCTCCTAAGACCTTTGCAATTTCTTGATTAATAGGAGCTAATGTAGCGCTCCTAAATTTCTTGGAATTTCCTCGATGATAGGAATATCTTTTGTTCTAAAAAGGCAACTCTTGGTGGATTTCTAGATGGTCTAAGGATGCCATGGAACCAACCATGTGATTGGAAGATTGTAACTTTCAGCCCTAGCCCGTAACATCCAGTGAGGGGAGATGGTTTGAAGATTGAATTGATCACCAACACCAATGACTTAATCGATCATGCCTATGTAAGAGCCTCCATAAAAAATAACAAAACAGCATGGTTAGGACAGCCTCTGGATTGCTGAATATGTGGAGGTGTAGGGAGAGTGGCAACAACCTGAGAGTGCGTAAATGCTCCATTCCCCTTCCCACACTTCTCACCCTATGAATGTCTTCCACCTGGCTGTACGTCTGTATCCTTTGTATTATCCTTTATAACAAATGGGTAAACTTAAGTGTTTCCCTGAGTTCCATGAACGACTTTATCAAATTAATTAAACCTAAGAAGGAGGTTATGGGAACCTCCAGCTTATAGCCAGTTGGTCAGAAATACAGGCCATAACTTGAGACTTACAAGTGGCATCTGAAGTGAAGGAAGTTTTGTAGGACTGACAACTTAACCTGTGGGATCTGACACTACCTTCAAGGAGATAGTTTCAGAGTTGAGTTAAAATGTAGGATATCCACCTGATGTCTGCTGGAGAATTTTTTTGATGTGTAGGGAAACACTTCACATACATTTTGATGACCAGAGGTACAGTATTCTGCGTTGTGTTGACTATGTGAAAAAAAAAAAAGTGTTTTGTTTTCTAATAGTTGTATTGACTTTTTTCTAGTGTGCTATTTTGATTACCTATTCATTCCCTTTTCTGTGTATTTTTTCAGTTATTTTATTTGTGGTTACCCTGAGAATTATAGTTAACATCGTAAACTTATAACAGCCTGTTATATATTGACGCCAGCTTGGCTTCAATAGCATACGTTAGAGTTGTATTAGTTTCACAGCAAACTCAAGCAGAAGGTACAGAATTGCCATGTATCTCCTGCTTCCACAAATGCACACCTCCCCCAGTACTGCCACCCCATGCTACAGTGGTACACTGCCCTCAAAATTCTAAGTGCCCCACCTGTTTTTCTTTCAGCTTCCCAAATCCCTGGCAACCACTAGTCTTTTTTAATATGACCATAGTATGCCATGCTCATGGCTTGATAGCTCATTTCATTTTAGTGTTGAATAATGTTTCATTGTCTGGGTGCACCAGAGTTTATTTATCCACAAACTCACTGAAGAACATCTTGATTGTTCCATATTTTGGAAATTATAAATAAAGCTGCAATAAATACCTGCGTGCAGGTTTTAGTGTTGACATAATTTTTGAATTAATTTGAGTAAATATCAATGAGCAAAATTGCTATACATATGGCAATAGTCCATTTAGTTTTGTGAAAAATTAACACACTCTCTTCCAAAGCAGGTATACAATTTCCATTCACACCAGCAATGAATGACAGCCTTTCGTGCACCACATGTACACCAGCATTTGGTGTTGTCAGTGTTTTGGATTTTGGCCATTCTAATGAGTATAAAGTATTGTCTCATTGTTGTTTTAATTTGTATTTACCTAGTGACATATGATGTTGAACATCTTTCCATATGGTTATTTACCATCTATAGATCTTCTTTGATGAGGTTTGCTTATTTTTAATTGGATTGTTAGTGTCAATGGAATTTAAGATTTCTTTGTATATTTTGGATAACAGGCCTGTATCAGATGTGCCTTTTGAAAATTTTTTCTTCTAGTCTGTGGGTATTCTTCCCATTCTTTTGCCAGTGCCTTTCACAGAGTAGAAGTTTTCATTTTATGAAGTCTTTCTATTAATTATTTTTTCAATAGATTGTGTCTTTGGTGTTCTATCTGAAAATGTGATTGCCATACCTAACGTCAGGTCAATATTCTCATATGTTATACTCTTGGACTTTTATCATTTTCCATTTTACAGTTATGTCTATGTCCTATTTTGAATTAATTTTTGTGAAGGGTATAAAAATCTTTGTTCTGATTCTTTTTTTTTTTTTTGTATGCAGATGGGATGTTTGTCTAGTATCATTTGTTGAAAAGACTATCTTTTCTCCATTGTATTACCTCTACTCCTTTGTCAAAGATCATTTTATGAAATTTATGTAGTTCTATCTCTGGGCTCTTTATTCTATACCATTGATCTACATGTCTGTTCCTTCACCAATACCACTCTCTTAATTTCTCAAGCTTTATAATTAGGTCTTAAAGTCACATGTCAGTCTTCAGCTTTGTTCTTCTGCTTCAACATTTTGTTAGCTATACTGGGTCTTTTGCCTCTCATATAAATTTCTGAATCATATATTGATATGCACAAAAATAAAGTGATGAAATTTTGATTGGGAATGCATTGAATCAATAGATTCATTTAGGAAAAAAATGTCGTCTTGTAAATATAAACTCCATAAGTAAAAATTCCAATTTATAATATTCTATTCCAAATGTATTCATATTCAAGTTTCCCATGTGCTTTGGTTGATACAACCATTCATCCAGTTATATGAGCCATACACTTTGAAATAATCTTTATAATTTCAAATTTATAACATTATAATTTCTCTGGACTTTAAACAACATGTGGTTTGAGTAGGCAAATTCAATCCTCCATTGTTTATATTAGCATATAAATTTTCAGAAATGTTCGTGAAATATCAAAAGTAATCTAAAATATCCTAACAGTAAAAAACTGCATGATCCCAAGTTTGTTTGAAATTGCGGTTGTACTTTCAAGTGTTATATTTATATTTGGAACTTTCAAACTATTATTTTACTAACTGATATGAGCTTTGCTTTATGGTCCAAAATAAATTGATTCATAACCACCATTCCTGAGAATATATTTCAACCTTTGAAAACACAGATTAAGTCACACCATTAGATAAATCCTAACAGGTATTAGGAGGAACTAATATGAGATGTAGATATTTCTACACAAATATTATTCATGATTGTGAAAAATGAAACTTATATAAATATCCAATAATAGGAAAAATGGTTAAGTAAATTAGAGTGAAATTATAGTTTAGATGATTTATTGCAACATTTCCATGGGCAGGAGATAATGAGGAACTGAATTTAAATGGGTTTACATTAAAATAGAAAATAGAGGTGTAAGAGATTATTAAGATGGCAATTTCTAGGCCTCAGTAATAAGTTAAACGTATAAATATTTGAATGGGGTGAAAATGGTATTTAAAAGAGGAGTCCAGATAATCTCCAGATTTATAAATTGGTAACTTTATTAAGGGTGGTATCAATATGTGGGTATCACACACACATAGATACACATGGGGATTAAGTCATGCTTAAAGCAAAGTTGATAAAGAATTGAAAATTTTGAATATGAAAGATTTGTTAGACACCCAGGAGGAAGGGTACAGTAAGTCATTATAACGACAGTTTAGTCCTTAAGTGAGAGATCATAGTACCTAGGAAACTTTCTATGAAGGTACCCAGAAGTATAATAACTTATAAAAGTGTTGATTAATATCTTAAAGACAGACATGTAAAAGATCTGGTTGAAAATTACAGAGACAGTAGCAATTTTAAGGAAAAAAAATAACATTATGCCTAAAGTCCTTGGTTTCCTTGATTTCTTTTTCAGATTTTTTCTTAGTATTCAGGGCCTGGGATGTAGAAACACATTCAGCATGTTAAAAAAAAAAATTAAAAGCCTTGACACATGTGCTTTTATTAGTTAATAATTGGGGTAAAAGTGATCAGGGGCAATAGTTCTTACAGTCGTGCTCCTTAGAATCTCAAGGGCCACCAAAGGGGCAAGAAAGAGCCAAGATCTGAAAGTTAAGTAACTTTCCTTCATGCCACCAATGCATTTCTTTTGCCTCTTGGGATCTTGCAAATGTTCTATTCTTCTATATAAATAAAAAAATGAACTACTAAAGTAGGTTTGAGAGTTTCCAATTTATTCAGTTCCACTCCTTTTTCAGATGAGAAAATGGAGTGTGACTAGAAAGTGAATAGAAAGTACAGCAGTATACTTAAAAGTAAGTGACAGAAATAGAAAAAGAGCTAATGTCTCTAATTTCCTAACCAAGAAAGTTTTTTTAAATTTCATAACAAAACAGTTTTTAACATATGTATATATAAATTTGTTAATGTTATTACAACTATTGTCCTTACCATCATTCTATCAGATAAATATGAGCCAGCCAATAATGATAGTGTAAACAAAATGCCACAAATTAAAAGTAAAAACTATCTTCAAAAATTATTAAAACATTGGTTGATTTCCTTATTGTCAATCACTTTCCATAATAAACCAATGAATTGCTGATTTATTCATGCCTTAAGAATTAGTTTTACGCTGTTCTACCCAGACTAATTATTACAATTTTATCTGATTTCCTCAGTTTATTCCAAAACTTGTGACACTCCATCAAACCTGGCTTGCTTACCATCGTCTTCTCCATGATACTATGTTTGCCAGTCTCTTCTAAAAACAGCTGGCATACTTTGAGTTGGCATTTAAAACTGGCTCTCATCAGTGGAAACATGGACTAAATAATAATTGAGATAATTTATAGGTATAGCCTTACTTGAATTGTGAACACTATTAAATTCCCTAAATGATGTGGGCTGATCAGATTAGACGTCTCACTGCCAAGATGTTTGGGTTATAATGCTGGTATTTATAGTCACCAGTTGAGCAATCTTAGGTTAACCAGATAAACTTACTTGTTAGATGCCACATTTTGAGTGCAATGGGATGATCACTTCCAGAAATTATATTTGCTCAAAATAATGAATCTGTGTCTAGATAGTTTCATTTCAAATTCTCTCTTGTATTTAGTTTGCACGTTTATTAAGGACCTCTAACATTCCAGGAAAATTTTAATTTATCAAGTATTTATGAAATTCCCATAACTAACACAACTCAACCAGTGTATAATATCTCCAAATTGTGTTATAAACAATGGAATCTTTGGCAAAACAAAACAAGAGAAAAGGCTTTTCCCTCCATGATTCAAAACAATATACTGCTGAGGTATGGCACAGGTTTCTGTAGATCAAACTCCTTTCACAAGACTTTACTTAATCCCATATATTTAAAAATCAACTTGAATTTTATAATTTATAGAATATCATAGAAATGCATTAATTATTTGAGTTAAAATATTAGATTTTTTCAATATAAAAATTTCAAATTTTTTATAACAAAATAAAATTAGATAGCCTAAAGTACAATTAGAAAAAATAATACTCAGCATATTCCCTATACATAAAGTATTTATAGTTATATATTTTGTTATGTCGTACTCAATAGGTTAAAGGAGATAAGGAGGTGGAAGACAATGATATTGATAATCTTAGCCTCATATATGCCTAAGTTAATGTGTGTGTTTGTGTCTTAGTTTTTAACAAAAATATTTAAAGAATAATTTTTTTTAATTTAAAAATAGAAAAAGCTTAAATAATAAGTGTATAAAGAAAGAAAATCTTTTTCTACATCTGTACAGTATGTTTATCGTTTAAGCTAAGTGTTATAAAAGAGTCAAAAAGTTAAAAAATGTATTAAGTATAAAGGTTACAACAAGCTAAGTTTATTATTGAAGAAGGAACATATGTTTTAAAATAAATTTAGTGTAGCCTGAGTTTATGGTGTTTATAAAGTCTGCGGTAGTGTACAGTCATTTTCTAGGCCTTCACGTTCACTCACCACTCACTCACTGACTCACCGAGAGCAAATTCCAGGCCTGCAAGCTCCATTCATGGTAAGTGCCAAAGATATACCCCTTTCTAAATTATTTTTATAATGTTTTATTTATTTATTTATATTTCAGCATATTACGGGGATACAAATGTTTAGGTTACATATATTGCTTTTGCCCCACCTGAGTCAGAGCTTCAAGTGTATCCACCCCCCCAGACGGTGCACACCGCACCCATTAGGTGTGAATATACCCATACCCTCCTCTCTCCTCCCACCTGCCTGACACCCAGTGAAGGTTACAACTATATGTGCACTTAAGTGTTGATCAGTTAATACCAATTTGATGGTGAGAACATGTGGTGCTTGTTTTTCCATTCTTGTGATACTTCACTTAGTCGAATGGGCTCCAGCTCTATCCAGGATAATACAAGAGGCACTAGATCACCACAGTTTTTTGTGGCTGAGTAGAACTCCATGATATACATATAGCACATTTTTTTAATACACTCATGCATTGATGGGCACTTGGGTTGTTTCCAAATCTTTGCAATTGTGAATTGTGCTGCTATAAACATTCTAGTGCAAATGTCTTTTTTATAGAATGTCTTTTTTTCCTTTGAGTAGATGCCCAGTAATGAGATTGCATTTTACATCTTTTCTGTTTAGATACGTTTATATATACAATTATTTACCATTATTTTACAATTGCCTACAGTATTCAGTACAGTGACATGCTGTACAGTGACATGCTGTACAGCTTTGTAGCCTATGAGCAACACGCTCTACCATAAACCCTAGGTATGTGGTTCGCTATACCATCCAGGAATGATGCAATTCCCAGAATGTATCCACTTTATTAAGTGGTACATGACTGCATTTTAAAACCTATGAAACTCAGGATGTTGATCTGCCCAAATACCCGAGAAATTCAAGTATTAATTAACTTAATCAGTCTCGAAAATAGGTTCGGCCCCAGTAATTATTTCAAATAATTCATCATTTCCTGCTCTAATATTCTAACATGGTAAATTTTGACTAATGTATCTTCTAGAAGGAATGTTAGTATAAGAACTGGTTTATTCAGTGAAAGTGAAAGTGTAGAGAATATTAACAAATCATTATGTTGAGACACCGCCTTGCTCAATTGTTCAAGAACTTACTATCTGCACTTACTAGGTGAATTTTTCTTTCCAATTAAATGCATTGTGCAATTCATGCAATAAAGTAAGAATACGAACAACAGCATAAGTAAGAGAGTAGTCATTCAATAAAGTAAAATAACAGACCGAATATTAGTAATAGTAACCACTGTTTTATAGAGCACGGTTTGCCCTAGGCTCATTTGGACAAGATGAAAATATTAAGAGGAGCTTGCAACATTATAATCACACACTTCCTCAAACAAATAAGCACCCGTACATTTATATTTGCCAGCCCAGATTGGCCCCATTAGAAATACTTTTCAATAGAAGATTTAGAGCTAGGTTTAAATGATGAATTAAAATAGTTCAGGGAATGTAAAATAGATTGTACAGCCAAACATAAAGATAAATTTTCTCATTATTTTCTGCCCAAAGTACATGTGCATGCATTCTTTTAAGAGTCTGAATAGCTTATAATTTAACATCTATGAACATTTATAAATGTTGTTAGACTACAATGACACATTTTACTCTGAATTATAGCCAAGTTATGTATCTGAAATTAAAGAAACTTAGTATCTGAAATTAAAGAAACTCAGCATAAAAAGAAATCATCTCTCAAGTGTTGCAGAATATATAACAACATTACCCCCACAATGAAATAGCACAAAGCAAACACATTCACTATGGAAAAGTATAATCAAGACTCTTACCTGGCATCCAGAATTGTGATTCCATGGCTATCGATAATTGGAAAACCTGGAGTGTGACCTTTTGTATCTCAACACAAATTAACCAATTTGTTTTCCAGAAAAATTACAAATTCTAAGCCTCATGTTAGTGATTTAATTGTGGTTTTCATTTGTTTGTTTTTGTTTTATCTCAAGAAAGTAGCCCTTAGGCCATCAGGTGATTTTCAAACAAAATAAATTATTTCTAAGATTTTTATTTCGATTTACTTCAGTATTATTGAGCACATTTTTGAATACTCACCAAGCCTAAGAGATTCATAGATGAGTTTGGACTAGACTTTTCCCTTGGTAATATAAAGTCTAATGAGGGAGACAAACATCTAATCAGAAATTTTTCATGGAATGTGATAAGTGCTGTGATAAATACATGCACAAGGAGGAAAGACCAGGAGGGGATGCTTCATCAATTTAGATTCTTTAGGAAACACTTTCAGAAGAAGATACTCAGTTGAATTTTGAGAAATTACTAGGCTTACTCGGGTTTAAAAAGAGATTGAAAAAGTAGTCAATTTCAGACAAAGAGAACTGAATACATAAAGGGACAGAACTACGAAATCCCACTGCATTGAGAGCGACTGCAAAATGTTGTCATTTCCTGGAGAATAAAGCTGAAGATGCAGAGAGCTGAGGAGTAAAACTGTACAGAAATGTGGAAGCCAGACCATGAAATCCCAGCATGCCATTTTTAAAATTAGGATTTGTCTTGAAGATAATGGAAGATAAAGAAAAAATTAAACTCTGGAGATATTAGGAAGATCATCCTTGCAATAGGGGAGATCTGGGAGGAGGAAGCAGTTTGGGGACAGAGAGCAACAGTTAGGAAAATGAGTTCATGTCAAGCCCTGTGGTTATAAAAATCTATTAATTCTGGTAAATCTACTTGTGCCAAAAATAAAAATTCTTAAAAATAACTGGGTTTTGTTTTAACATTTTGGTTAGATTTTATAACTTTGCCTTTACCTAGCAACATTTATCAGGTGTCAGGCAGGTGGGAAGGGGGAGGAGGGGATGGGTATATAAATATATATATATATATATATATATATATATAATAAGTGTGGTGTGCATTGTCAGGGGGGTGGACATGTTTGAAGCTCTGACTTGAGGGGGGAGGGAAGGCAAGAGCAATGTATGTAACCTTAACATTTGTACTCTCATATTATGCTGAAATAAAAAAAAAAAAAAAAAACTACCAGAAAAAAAAAAAGAAAAAACTTTGGTAGCCACATGAGCTCCTCGTATTTGTTATCTAACGATAGAGTTCCCCTCTGGGGAGCCTATTCACACAGAATGGCATTTTGACTCCACTGTACCCATTTGAATAGTTCATCAATGACAGCCAAGATTTAGCATGGCTAGAACCTGTATAAGGAGGTCCATCATTATAATCTACATACCTGCAGGAGAGAATGAGAGGCCCTTACTCTAAAATTTATGACTGGTTCACATATTTTAAAGAGTTAGTCTGGCTCAGCCTCATGAAATTGTGGCTGTGTCTAAGCATTGCAGATCCCAAGCAGTAGTACAATTTTCTGAAAAGTTCAAATTATTGCTAAGCTAGCTATCGCTTCTTGTATGAAAAGAAATTACCAGGATCCATTCTCTAAATGACAAAGTGTACAGGTGTTTGAGTGTTTTTGTAATTTTGTTGAAATCTACAAGCTTAAAATGATCATAATAATGTAGTTATTTTTAATCTACTTAATCATCTCTCCATTAATTTATTTATTTGACAAACAAATTTAAAGGCCCCTCTCTGGTACATACTTTTCTAAGTACCTAGAAAGCAGAGATGAAAACTCAAAACTGTGTTTAAAGATTTAATAATTAATTAATAAAATTCTGGACTATCTTCATTATTGTTGATACTCGAAGCAGAAGACACACTGCAACAATTCCCAAATAAAAACTAGACTTGTCTCTGAGTAAGCAAATCATTACATTTATAATCTTTCATTAATTATTTTTAGTGTTCCTTTCTTTTCCTCTTTTATTGACTCTATCTTCCAATCTCACTAGCCCTGAACAAATGAGTCACTGTCCTGGTATCTAGGTTTAGACACTTACTAGTTTAAAACATGCATTCCAGTATACTGGTATCTCAACTTTCATTTATACTATTGAGACAAGAAGACTGAAAAAAATATGCATAAGCAGAAGATAGAAAAATATCTGCTATATGCTCTGTATATGACAAAATATTTTCACCTACAATTTAAACTCTGTATTCACAATGTTATGTGTATGAATTATGATTCAAGCTGATAGTTGAAAATAATAATTATTTTAATATTTGTCTACAATCATCTATGGTTCAAAACCATTTCCACCCATCTTTTTATACAGTGTTTCATACCGTAGCTCATAATTGTTAGTAGATCACTAAATAAATTTAATGAGTCAAATCAGCATATATGAGGAAACTGGAAATCTATATTCAAAAAAATAAATAAGATTGGAGCTCTGCCTTATACTATATACAAATGTAACTCAAAATGGATCAATACCTAAATGTAGGACCCAAAACTATAAAACTCTTAGAAAAAAATATAAGGTAAAATCCTCATGGAATTGTATTCAGCAACGATTCTTTGGATATGACAACAGAGGCAACAAAAAATAAATTAAGTTGACTATATCAAAATTAAAAACTTCTATGCGTCAAAGGTCACAGAGTGAAAAGACAACTCATGAAGCAGAAGAAAATAATTGGAATCATATAGGTGATAAGGGGTTAATATCCAGCATATATATGTGGATCCTTCCTCTTATCATCAATCCTTCTCTCCTTTTTATAACAACACTCAGATTTTACATTGGGGGAATTATATATCCTATTAATTGTGGCCTTGTTGGGACTATTAAATATGGTGTTCCAACTTGTAAATAGGAGGTAAGAGCCAGTGTGTCAGTGGTCTCCATCACTACCCTCTGATTGGACAATGTTCTATTAATGGAAAGACTCACAGAACTCAGGAAAGCCATTATATTCATAGTTGTGATTTATTTGAGTAAAAGCATATAGTTTAACATTAACAAAGGGGGCAGGTGCCTAGAGCAGAATTCAGGGATGTCCAGGTACAGGGTTGTAGCTGAGGGTCTATCACATAGGCACAGAGCACCACGAGTAACTGACTGAAGCTACTGGGTCTCAAGCCATCCCCTAGAAATCAAACTGATACAGCATAGCCCAGAGACACAGAAGAAACAAATAGGTATTCATCATAAGTCACATTTTTAGCACAAACAATCTAGTGTAACCCAATGTCTCAGGTATACAAAAACACCTTTATCAGACAAGATATTCCAAGGGCTCAGAGTTTATCTCCCAGGAGCTTATTGAGGGAAAGACCTTTCTTTTGAATACACATGGCTTGAACACTCCATGTTTGCTGATGTGAAATTTTACTGCACAGCCAGCTACATATTTTGCAGGACCCAGTACAAGATGAAAATATGGGGCTCCTTCATCAGAAATCAGGAAAACAGTGCCATTAAAGACAGTACATATAAAGATTTTTCCTTTCTCTTGTTCCTCTTATAATGTCATGGTGTTTCATATTTGCTATGTAACATTATCTTAATTAAAGAAGAATTAAAATTTTAAATAACTAAAAAAAAATTTTGCTATTTAAATTTATATTGTATAACTCTAGTTTAAATGAAAGTATAAGATCATTTAACTCATATGTTGAATAACCACATCGCACAATTTATGTTCATAAATCAGTATGTATTTTGTTCTTACTAGAACCATGAAAAACATGCACAAAACTAACTCAACTGTTTTTATTTCACTTCTTGCTATGCACACCTCATACCCACATGATTTACCTATGGTTTACTGCTGAATACAAAGGATTTAAAAAAAAGAACTATCTGTGGAAGTACGCACTGGCTCATCATGCTCCCTCTCATCATAACCCCACTGCCCTGATATCCCGCAGATGCAAACAGCGCTGCTGCAGACAACACCAGTCTTCCCCGAGTGATGGTACTTTATTAATCACACTAAACCCAAGCACCTCGATTCTGTTTGTCTTGTCACTTCATGACTGCCCTATTACTTTATATAATTTGTATTTCAAACACTGTGGTGTACCTGCTATATATTTGTATCTATCTTTGTTGTCCTATATTTCCATTTCATTTTGTGTCATTATTTTCAGTGTAGGTGGTTGATTAATACAGTCAAGTAGCATGAAAGAAAGGATATGATAGGCTTCCTTGGCTATTTGTCTTTGTTAGAACAGCATAGCCTTCTTTTTGGAAAGGGTGGACTCTCAGCAGTGCCTCTGCTTAAATGCCTCCCTTACACTTGCTTTGAGTGTCACTGAACTCTCATGCATGGTGGGTCCATAGGAATTTTATGTTCATGGGACATTGAGAACACTATGCAATTAAGCCAGCAAGAAAGTTTGGCAGACACCTATTTGCTTATTTCCTGAGCTCATTTGTAAGCTTCATCATCCCATTGATTTCATCTATAAAAAAAAGTTCAAAGATAGAATCATTAAGAATTTTAAGATGGTGATAGCAGAGCACTAAACCAAGTCTGACACTCTTCTGACCACAAGGCTCTCGGCAACTTTTAACATCATATAATTGGAGTGGGACGCACATTAGTATATTATACAGTCTATTAACTAGGGATAGAATGATAAATATGTCATATTATTTTCAGTGAACTTGAAATCCATTTGAGGGTCCAGGCAATTAAGCTACTATTAGAATATAGCATGAAAAATGCCAATACTGGAATTGTTGAGGTTGCTCTGAGAACCCGCCAGAGACAACTAATTCAATTTGAGTTTCAGGAAAAGCTTTTTGAAACAAACAATACATAAAGGACAGTCAAGGCTTGGGTAGGAATAAGCTTGAAGAGTATGGGTAAGGGGAGGAGAATGTTTTAGGGAGACTGAACAGCATAGATTACTCCCCCAATTACCTTTCTCTCATACACAGTCAATGGATGTCTCACTTAAAAATAAAAAGAGACACTCTTTCAAGGGTTTTTAATACTTCTTTGTTTGTTCATTAATAGTAAGGGTCTCATAAACCCAAGAGAAAGGCAGACATAATTTGAATGCAATTACAGACTAGGGACTGACAGACACATCTGTTAGCTACAATTTCAAAGTCAAACACAATTTTGAATATCACTGCTTAAAGCTTCTGTGCTTCACCCAGAAATTACTCTACTTATATATTAGGTGCAAAACTGAAGCTGATTTTGTTTTCTTCTAAATAAATTTTTCAAAAGGAAATGGGCCATAGAATTACCCAATATATTTCATTTAGACAATAATACCCACAGAGGGCTTTTATTTGGGGTCTTAGGGAAATTGTGGCTTTATTCATTTCTTTAAATCTCATTCTCACTTTTTAAATTATTAATATTAATTCAAGAGATGACAAATGAACACATAAACAAATTTTTTTATTTATCTTCACATTTATATGCCTGAGACACTAATAAAAATAAGTAGGCAAGAAAGTGCCACATGCTTATCAAATAAGCCCTAAATCACAAACACAATATTACCTCTACCAATTGTTTCCAGCATAATCATCGCTAGTATTAGAAAGTAAAAATCTCAAGACATTGAGGTGAAACTAATTAAGTTGAAAGACTAATGCTTCCATCCTGTCATCTTGGTCCTTTATACACCCGCAAAGATATACGTCATGTAAATCACAATCTCACTACAGTTTGCTTTAGAGTGGGAAATGATAAGACAATACATTATGGATCCCTGGTGAGTTCAAAGCTTGAGAAGGAAACCTACCTTGTGTTATAGAAGGTGCACCACAGTTTTTAAGATGCAAAATTATATAAAGTAATAGAGCAGTGATGAAGTGACAAGACAAACAGAATCGAGGTGCTTGGGTCTAGTGTGATTAATAAAGTACCATCACTTGGGGAAGACTGGTGCTGTCTGCAGCAGTGCTGTTCACCTATGCAGGATATTGGGGCAGTGGAGGTGTGGTGAGAGGGAGGATGATGAGCTAGTGCATACCTCCACGGATATGCAGCCACATATACACAAAGTGTGAGGTCATCATGGGGAGATCCAAATTGAGAATCATTACTGTCAGATGTGAAGGATACACAGGGACATGTGACCATAAAGTGTGTTAAATAACTTTACAATGTACTCATTTACAAGCTGACTTTGAGATAGAATCCAAGTTTCCTTAATCTCTGGCATCTATGGCATCCTTACATTCTTCTCTCTGCACTGCATTCTCTTTGAATTCCTTTATCCCAGGCCTTGAGATGCTCAGGAACCATAAATTTGGTCATCCCAGAGCAACATCAAATTTGCCTTCACTGTATACCATTATTCCAGTGCCCTGACCCCTGGAGCTACCTTTATAAACTAAATAGAGGCAATTAAATTTTGACATTTGCTCCTTCAATTCTTCATTTACTTCCAAACTATTTACAAAACACCTTCTCTATGCAAGGTCTATTTAAGAAATTGAAGACTTGAAGAGATGAAACAGATTTGGATCCTTGTTTTAAAGTTTTAATATGTGTGTATGTGTATGTGTGTGTGTATATATACACACTAGCGCACACACACACACACAAGTATCTGTAATCCCAAGTAAAAGTAATACATGCTCTAAACCTGAGATGAAAGTATTATAATGATAGGTGTGTGGAAAGATTTCTCAGAAAAGATAATTTTAAATTGATTCTTGAGGACATGTATAATTTTAATATATAAAACTGTAGGAGTTTTTTTCCATACTGTGGGACAATGTGAGCACAGACAGAACATTTAAAGAAGTATGGGTGAATGGAAAAATGAAGAATAGTTTGCATTGGGGAAATGTGACATGTTGCATAAATTTATGGAGAAGTTCATTTTTGGAAAGATTTGATTCTCAAAAGAGTGAGGATCAGTCCAGAATGTCTTGGACTGACTGCAAAGTAGATGAAAGCATTTAGGGATCTAATAAAAATTTGAGAAAGAGTACTAAAAGTCACTTTTTCATCCATATGTGTTTTTGTTAAAATAAGTAATTATTTACATACATAAATTCCCCCATTATGGTGTACATTTTTTTTAAATTAAGTGACTGTATATAAACATTTAGAAATCACAGCAATCACATTACAGAACAGTTTTCTCTCCCTTAAATGTTTGCTCCTTTGGAATCAACCCCCTCACTTCATGCTAGCTCCAGAAAACCACAGCTCTGATTTGTCATTAGCATTTTGCTCTTTCTAGATATTCCAACTAATGGTATCATAAAATGTGCAGTGCTCTGTGTTTGAATTTTTAACCTTGCTTAATGTTTTTGAGATCCATTAATATGTGTTGTGTACTAAAGTCGTGGTCTTTTCTTATCGCCGAGTAGTATTTGATAATGTGGATATACCACAGCTTCTTCATACATTCACCAGTTGACATGCATTGGATTTGCTTCCTGGTTTTGGTGTTTCACAAGCAATACTGCCATGTAATATTTACTTGTACATCTTTGTGTGGGCATACATTTCCATTTCTCTTAAGAAAATACTCAGGAGTAGAATTACTGCGTCAGAGTATTTACCTTCACAAATTACCACATTTTTTTTTTCCAGAGCAGCTGGTCTACTTTGCTTGCTCACCGGAAATGTAGGAGAAGTTACTTTGCTCCACACCTAGACAGTATTTTCTCAAATATAATACTGAACAGGAGTGATGAGAGCAAACATCCTTACATTGTTTCTCATTTCAGGGGAAAATCACCCAGTCTTTCATCACTAACAGAAAATATTTATATAGATGTTCTTTATCAGGTTGAGGAAATTCACTTCTATTCTCAGTTTGTTGAGAGACTGTAACATAAAGGCAAATTGCAAATTGCATTTTTCTTTATCTGTTGAGATGATTAAATGGCTTATCTTCTTTAGTCTGCTTGTATGATGAATTACCTTGATTGAACTTTGAATGCTGAATCAACCTTGCTTGACCAAAATAGAATCCAAGGGTGTGGTTATCCAAATTATTGGACATCCAATAATGTGGTCATGGCACATTATTGTTTTGTATATATTATTCTCTCTCTGGTTATACTATCTAAGAGTTTATGTAGAATTAATAAAATTTCTACCTTGAATATTTCCTAAAGTTAATCACTGAAAGCCTGTGGTATTGGAATTTTCATCATGGGCTATTTTTGAAATAATGATTCAATTTCTTTACTAAAAATACAATGAGAAATTGCAATTTGTTTCTTCAGTGAGCTTTGGTAGTTTGAGTTTTCCAAGATATTTTTCAATTTCATTTAAGACATCAAAAGTATACACACACAGCTAATAGTTTCTTTTTCACATCTGTGGAATCTATAATCATCTCCCCTCTTTCATTCATAATATTGGTAATTTGTCTCTTCTCTTTTACTTGACAGATTTGCTAGATGTTTATTGCTGTTGTCATTGTTATTGTGTTTTAATCTTTTCAAATAAAAAGCTCTAATTTTTATCAATTTATATTTTTCCTCTTTTAAGTTTATTAATTTCAGTCCTTATCTTCACTCTTTCTTTTCTGTTGCTTTGGGTTTATTTTGTTCTTTTTTTGTTTTAACAAGTTTCTGAAAGTAGAAGCTCAAATCATTCACTTGAGACCATGTGTCTTTTCTAATGTATTTAATATGTTTCCTTCTAATTAAACCTTTAGCTGACTCCAAAATTTTTAATAAATTTTGCTTTATTTTCAATTAATTCAAAAACTATTTTTATTTCTCTTGTACCATAAGATAGTTAGAAGTGTATACTTTAATATAAAAATATTTTTCTTGATATTAGTATTTGTGTTTTCTTTATTTCTTGACTACTTCTAGATAGTGTCATATCAAATTTTTTGATCTCAAAGAATTAACTATGCTTCATTGATTTTCTCTACTTTTTTTGTTTTTCTATTTTGTTGATTTCTGATCTTTATATTTTATTATGTTTACTTTGCTTTTAATTTGCTTTCCTATTTCTAGCATCTTAAGGTAGAACAAAATTCATTAAATTGAGACATTTTTTTCTTTTCTTCTATAGGTGTTTGTTGATATGAGTTTAGTCTAAGCAATGAGCTAGCTGTGCTGCACATTTTAATTAAAATGCTTTAGAATTTCCTTCTTGATTTTTTCTTTGATTTACTGTTTTCATTTACAAGTACATTAGTTGGTTTCCAAATATTTGGAGATTTTCCAAATATATTTCTATTGGTTTTTAATTTACTGTCATTTTATTCAGGAATATATCTTGTTTGGTTTGAATGCTTTTAATTTATTGAGACATTTATAGCATAGAATATAATCAATCTCAGTCTGTTTTCCATGGGCACTTGAAAATAGTGTGTATTCTGCTGTTTATCAATGATTTGCTTTATAAAAGTCAACTAGTTCAAGTTGATCATTCATATATTTTTGTTTGTAAAATGTCCAATACATCTGCTCTTTAATTAAATGTAGATTTTATATTATGGCTAATTTTGAATGTTATTTTGCTTTCTCAGCATAAACTCCACTTGGTCATTGTATATTACTATATGTATACATTGTTGGGTTAATTTCCTAATATATTATTTAGGATTTTTGTCTTGTATTTGATAATGGATGTTGGTTTACTGCTTACTTTTCTTTCTATGACTTTATCTACTTTTAGATTCATATTAGTATTGGCTGTATAAAATGACTTGGAAGGTATTTTTTCCCCTCTATTTTAAAAAAGAGCTGGTATAGAATTTGTTTATTTGTTTTATTTCTTTTTTCTTCTTTCTGTCTTTTTTTTTTTTTTTTTTTTGAGACAGGGTGTTGCTCTGTTGCCTGGGCTATAGGTCATTGACATTATAATACCTCACTGCAACCTCAAACTCCTGGCCTCAAGGGATCCTCCCACCTCAGCCTCCCTAGGAGCTAGGACAATAAATGTGGTTGATTTTTTTACTTTTTTTGTACAGGTGAGGGTCTCACTATATTGCTCAGGCTGGTCTCAAATTCCTGGCCTCCAGTGATCCTCCCTCACAG
>VSMD01033071.1:0-47289 GCA_008750895.1 Mirza zaza
GGGCAGAGAGCTCACAGTCTGAGTTCCCCTTAGTCAGCTGTTATAGGGCCCCAAAAGGGAAGGTCCCGTTCCCTGGAGGTGCCTCCGGCTGGTGGCTATATTGTCTGTCTGTCTCTCTGGGCAGCCGCGGGTAGGGTCGGGGGAGGGGAGGAGGAGGCAATATGGCGTCTGCCGCGCGGCTCGGGTCTGTGCACACGGAGGTGCCCCGAGGGAGTTGGGAGCCTGGCGCCTCGTCTGCTACTGTCTTACCGCTCACTGGCGGCGTTTGTCGCTGGGCTGGTGTCCGCAGGTCCCTCCGCTTGCTGGGGAGCCCACCAGCAGTCCGGGATGCAGGGGAGGGGAAACGGCAGATCCACCTCCCCTTCCCGCTGGTCTCCGGGCTGCTCCGGGGGTCCCAGCCTCCAGTTCTCCTCCGCGACCTCCTCCCGTGGAGTCTCCCGTGGTCTCAGGTACTCCTCCTGCCGACCCTCATCCGATGTAGGCTCGTCTTCTTGCTTCTTTCTTCTAATTTCTGCTAGAATCTGTCTTTCTTCAGAGACACTCTGTCTGGCGGTGTTTCTCATCCGCCATCTTCTCTAGACCCACGGTAGGGCTTTGAGAAGAAGAGTGATATAGCCTGGCTTGTATTTCTAAAGGATCATTCTTGCTGCTATGTTGAAAACAGACGTTAGGTGGCAGGGAAAAGCAGAATTAGTATGGGAGGCTATTGAACTAATTCAAGCAAGGATGATAGTTTGGAGCATAGCAATAGAGGTGGAGACGGTGAGAAATAGTAGCTTTCTGGATATAGACCATTCTATATAGCATTCTGGATATTTCCTGAGGACTTGGATCTGTGATACGAGAGAAAGAGAAAAACCAGGGACGATTTCATGTCAGAACAGCAGAGAAGCAGAAAGGATGAAGTTGCTGTCCACTGAGATGAAGGAGACTTCACATGGTACAGATTTAGGAGGAGGAAAAGTCAAGGGTTCCTTTTGATTTATTGAATTTGGAATATCTATGAGTCTCAGGTTTAGGAGAGAGATCTCAGTAGGAGATATAAATTTGGGATTTATCACCATAGAGATGATATTTAATGCCATTAGAATGAATGAGGTCACCAATATAGTGAGTGTAGGTGGAGAAAATAACTAAAGTCCAGCCTGGAACACTAACATTAGGAGGTTGCTTTGACACCCAAAAGCTATTAGTAACACTTGGAAAATTAAACGAAGTGCATTCTCTTCATGCTCCAGCTCACTCGCTTCCTTCTCAGTCAAACTTCTTGAAAAAGAATCTAATTTCACAGTTTCCACGTTCTCCCCCAAGCTGCCCTGGCAAGCTAGCTTTGACTCCAGCCACTCTATGGAAATTTCTTCCTCCAAGGTCAGCAAAATCCTCCAGTGAAGGAACCTTAGTCAAATTTGACAGTGTCCCTAGGAAGTAACAGATGACCACAAGGACTTGCATCTGTGAGAGCTAGACCCATGGGTGGCATCACGTGGGATGCCCTGCTGGTTGACTTCTGGTTGGGTTTATCTCATGGGAGACTGGTGGGCAGAAGGAAAGGGAAGCCAGAGGAGTTTTTTTCTCTGCTTTCCCTTATTTTCTTTCCCCACTTCTGGCAATGGCCACATTCTTCTTTGGGATTCTGTTCCTCATTGAGCTATGGCAGAACTTTGTCTTCTCCTGCTTTTAACTTTCTGTCTCAGTCTCTATAACTGGTTGATCCTTCTTCCATGTACTAAATCCTGGTGTTCCATCCTCACCAAAGTTCTCCTCTTTTTTTTTCATGCTACATGCTCCGTATGGCCTTGTTTGATCCCATGGTCTTAGCTGCCACTCACATATTATCCATTATTAAATACCTCAGCTAGAGCTCTTTCCCATACCTAAATAGTGAGGTGTAACCAATATTTCGGTACTCATCAGACAGCTCCCACAGAGCCCTCCAAGTCATCATGTCCCCCAGTGACCCAAGCTTCTGCCCCCACAAATCCCCAGGGCCTGTTTCCTTGGTTTTGTCATTCCCTGTTCCTAGACTTACCTCCCACTAAACCCCCTTCTCACCCACTTTTCTCCTCCCTGTCAGCCTCCTGCTAAGGGAGAAAGATGGTCCCCTTTTCTGTCACTATTCCTGTGTTTCTGCTGCCTCCAGCCTTGTGGTCTTGTCACTGGGTGGAGAGTCTGTGTTATTTATGCCTCAGGCCTAACTCAGTTAATCTGTTCCATAATTTATAAGACAGCTAACCTTAGCATGTCTGAGTTATTGAACAAATATCGGAGAGAATTTAGACTTGGTTGCCAATGTGCAGAGGACCTGCAGTCTGGGCAGGGATCAGACTGCTGCTTCAGCTTCTCAAACTAGGCTCGGTCTTCATCCCTGGAAGAGAAGCCACTCCACCCCACTGCCAGCCTTCTTAACTGAGGTCCTGACAACCTGCCCAACCTTCACCTGCCCAGTAGTGAAAACATAAATTTTAGAATCCAACTGCCCAAGACTTGAAGCCAGATCTTCATCTTGGCCGTGTGACTCAAGAAAGTAACTTCACTTCTCCGAATGTGTAGAATGAAACTAATAATATCTGCCCAGATCCATCATTGAGAAAATGCACGGATTATACAGAGAACCAAGAGTTTCACATGCATTATCTCATATAATTCTCACCAAATTATTAGCTAGCTATTCTGGGGACACATCCACTGGAGTTTTGGGGGAGACTGGGGGGTGATATGGAAATATCCCTTATTCCGTACAGGTGTGAGGGAATGGGAACCTCCCCCCAACAGAGCAGCCAACTTCACCCAAGACTCCCAGCTGGAACAACCAGAAGTTCTGCCACCGTATTTGCAATCTGTTGAGTCTCTTAGCCCTTCAGTATCCTTCTCCATCTCTCACTGCATGCCACAGACATGAAGCTGGCTCCTCATTTATGGCCTCCCCTTGGCAAATGAATCACTACTGTCAGGAATACAAAGACAAGCAGTTAATACCCACCCCTTTCTTATAAAGGTCCAGAAGCTCAAAAAAGAAGACACACTAGGAAGAGGAAGAAAAAAATGAAATTATTAAGGATTTTTTATTCATCTGCTGAATGTCATCAAATGATATCATTGTAATATGTGTGACTCTAAAATCATTCCTTGGATGTAGAGTATTTAAAGAAAGAAATGCCATGTCAGGGATGATCACAGCTCCTTTTGGGTGATGGCATCACTACCCCCAAGCACCGTAGTCAGAGCACAGGGAGGCTTTGAACCCGTCCCCTCCCCTCCCCCACTCAAACAGTCACCTCTTAATTCCTACCCACCTGCTGCCTGAACATCCTATGCTGTTCCACCACCTCCAGCTCTGAGTTCTATCTCTGTCTCTGGGCCTCCAGCCTTTAGAGCTGTCTTTCTAAAATTCAAATGAGACCAACTTTCTTCCCTGTCGAGAGCCTGTCTTCTCTCTCTACTGCCTCAGTAGTTTTCAAACTTGAATTTCCCTAAGAGTCATCTGGACAGCTGGTTAATAATAGATTCTTGGTCCTCACCCCAGAGAGTTGGAATCTGTGTGTCTGGGGAGAAGCATGGGAACCTGCAGTTTTTGACAAGTACCCTGCCCCTGCTGAGTGTTCTGATACCTAAAGACCACATTGTAGGAAATACTGCAAAGGAAGCAAGGGAGGACGGGAGGTGGGGAGGGAGAAGGCCAGGCTGAGGACTCGGTTCCAGTCCCTTAGGACAGCACAGGAGAGCCTCTCCATCCCGCACCTGCTGCGCCACCTTCCAAGGTGCCACCTCTGACCACCCTGTAGCAAACAGTGTCCCCTTAGCAGCCCTCATCCCCTGTACTCTGCTTTGTTTTTCTCCAGAGCACTATCACCACCTGACATATTTTTTATTAACGTGCTTATTTGCTGTCTTCCCCCATTACAGTGAAAGCTCTAATGTAAGCAGGGACTTACAGTTTGTTTTCATATCCCTCATTACCTAGCATAGTGGCTAATGCATACACAGTAGGTACTATCTGTGAGTATTTGTGGGGGGTGCGGTGTTGACAAAGACAGAAGTGTGTGCCCAGCCCCTCCCCCGCACTCTCTTTGAGGAGTAGCACCGCCCCCTCAGGTCAGGTGACTCTGGAGGCCCTATGAATGGCAGTGCTGAGCTGGGTGAGCATGTGACCAAGGCCCAGCCAATCACCGTAGCCCATCTCACTGTACTCTTCAACATTTCTCAAACTGACTTTTCACCACCCATTTATCATCTTTGGCCAAGGATATTTCCTCTGTCTGGAAAGCCCTCTCCCACCTTCTTTACTCGGTTAACTCTGATGTATCCCACAAGGCTCACTTAAAGTATTGCCTTCTCCAGGAAGCCTTTCCTGACTGCCACTGCTTACTGCCCTGACCAGGACTGGGCTACACACTCCTTCTCTATCCTCCCAGCATCTTCATCTTAGTTTTATCATTCACTTCCCTTCAATAAATGAACATTTATTAGGGGAACATGCCCAAACTTTTCATTGTAGATGGTGTAAGTAATCAAAAGAGTTTAGTGACCTTACTTCTAGCCTCAGTCCACCCTTATTCCTTTAAGTCTTATTCGATGTCTAGTGAAAACCAGCAATTGCCTGCTTGCCTACTAGATGGTAGACCACTGTCCCAAGCACTTTACACACTATTTATTTATGACAATCCAGTGAGGAAGGTAGGTGTTATCCCCACTTTACAAATAACACAACTGAGGCACAGAGAGACTAGATAATTTTCCCAGGATCACACAGCTAGTAAGTGACAGAGCAAGATTCAAATTCCGGCAATGCTGACTTTAGAACCTGGATTCTTGGGTATGTTGAGGCCCAATCCACAGCACAGGCACACAAAAGAGCTGGGGGTGATTATAATTATCACTCTCATTAGAAGATACCCGCTTTTCCGGCCTCATTAGCCCACTTTCTGTCTCCTACCTGCTTTTTCTCATATTTCTTAACAGTCCTTGGAAGCTTCTGCCACTCCAGCATGACTTCATGATGGAGCAATTATTGTGATTAGATTCCTACCTACCTCTAACAGGTAACCTGGGAGAGCCTTGCCTTCCCGAGAAGATTTTAGGGAGGGCTAGACACCTTGATGAAATTTTGGAACCCCCACGATGCCTGTCAAAGACATTTACAAATGTTCTCTGCAGTAGGAATGGGAGGAGAAGAGTATTTCCTGGAAAGATTTCCAAAATGCTTCCAGTTAAAATCTGAAGCCCATGAGACAGACTTTCATACTGGGCTTTGCCCTCGGCCCACCTCCCTGGCTTGTTCACTACTGCTTGGGTTATGTTCTCATTTAGTCAGCAACCATAAGAAGCCTACTATGTGCTGGGCACCAGGCTAGACACTGAGCTTCCAGAGATGCCTAGGTGGCAACCTAAAGGAAAAGTGCAGCACACAGGAGGGCCGTATTATCACACTGGAACAAATGCTGTGACAGGGTCATGGGAGCACAAGAGCAGGCAGCCTTCACCCAGACTGGGAGCATTGAGGAAAACCTTCTGGCAAAGGTAAAAATGAAAGGAACTTTGAAGATGGATCTGTGTTTGGATCTTGATGTTATTCCTTATTAAACCACATGACTTTGGAAAAATTATTTAACCTCTCTGACCTTGGATGATCTTATGGGAGTAATAGTGTGTACAGCATGGACTTCATGAGGTAAGTATTTATGAGGCACATAGCTAATATTTGTTGAATTCTCACTAAGAGTCAGGCGTTATTCTTTGCATTTTTGGAACATTTAACCCTAACAACAACTCTTTGGTATAGAAACTATCATTATCACCACTTTACAGATGAAAGAACTGAGGCATTGTCTTACCTTAGATTAACCAATCAGAGGGAGGTCCTGAGGCAAGAACCTGAGTGCAGATAATTTAATGAGAGGTTCAAAGAGCACAGCTAACAAACATCAGGAAAGGAGAAGGCAACCAATGACAACATTATTAAGCCAGCTACCACGATGGGTAACTAGTGCTTAATCTTGCAGGGGAACTCTGGAAAATGGTGCAAAACACATGCCTTGGAATTATCTCAGTCAAGCGGGGAGGGAGCTGGGACATTTATACCCCCCACCTGTCAGTTGTTGGTTAAAGGCTGCCCCCAGGAGACTCAGGGACTGCAATGCATGATGACAAGGTGGCTTCTAGAGGCTCAAGAGCAGCCTTCCAACAAAGATGCCAGTGCTGGCCACAGAGGGTTGGGCTGGATCATAGGCAAACACTAAGGGGATCTGAAGTAGGTGCCAAGCACTGACAATGTCTCCTACAGGTCCCAGAGTTTAAGGAACTTGCCCTCTGGTCTCACAGCTATTAAGTGTCAGAACCAGGATTTGAACCCAGGCAGCCTGGCTCCAGAGCCCACTCTATTCATCCTACATTGTAATGTCTCTCCTACAGTGCTGGCCCCATAAAGTGTAGCTCTCGTCGTGGTTGTCGTTGTCATTGTGACTACTGTTTTCTGGTCCCACCGCTAGAGATTAAACCCAAGGGCAGGTAGTCAAGTCCTTCATCCTACCTCGTGTGGTGTTGGAAAGAGTTGGGAATTAGGGCTTGTTGGTTCAAGTCCCAACCCTGCCCTGCCTGGCTAGAGAGATCCCTTTCCCTCTCTGGCCCTGGATTCCTTCATTTATAAAAGAGGTGTCAGATTGGAGGCTCTCTAAGGAAGTTTCTCTGCCTGACATTCTTCGCTTGTCTCATGTGGTTTTTCCACCAATGTGCAGGGTGCCCTCCTGGGAGGCCGGGTCAGTGGGTGTCTCTGGCTTGACTGTCTCCGCCCCTTCAGATGGCCAGTTCCTGATTAACCAGGACTGGTGGTAATTTATGTCCTTATGAAGTCCTCCTAGTTGGGAACAAGAGGAAATTAAATTGCTCACTGGAGTCAGAACAGATGGTTGGCTCCATCTTCTTTCTGACTGGGACCCCTCCAGAGAGAATAATTGAGGGCATCCTGTCACACGAAAAGGGATGGAGGGGGTGAGGGAGGCTGAAGGATGGTCGGGAGTCCTTCCTTTGGCACATAAGTCACTCTGATGTCTCCCCATTTCTCAGTGAAGGAGAAAATCAAATAAAACCCGGAAGGAACTAAAGCAGTTTGTAAATAGGGCACGCTGGGGTGCCTCTAACTTTTTTATTCCACTTTATTTATTTTGTTTTGGTGTGCATGTGTGAATCTCCAAAGCCAAGTTGGAGGCTTCCCAAGCATCTGGTCTAGGAAACTCAACTTGGCCAGTCCCAAGGGAACCCCTGGACAGATCTGGAGGCTGCCTGGGCCCTGCTCATTCACACAAATGCTGGCCCCTCTCCAAAACCTTTAAAACGCTGGTTTTATCCAAGAGCTGACCCAAGATTCTTTATTATTGCCTAACTGAGGGAAAGAGGGAGGAGAGACTGAAATCTCTACTTCAGGCAAATGGTACACCTCCAAAAGCCCTGTGAACAAATACCCACACGCAAAACTCCACTGTGCCTCCTGAAATCATCTTATTTTTTTTCTTTTCTTTTTTTTTATTACCATTGTCAAGAAGTCTATCCAGAAGAAATCATCTTATTTTTATTCCCTCCCTAGGTATCCCTTCAAGCCCCTTAGCCAAATGCCCAGCAGAATGTTAAGGCCTCCCTTTGGTGTGTCAAATACCAAAGAGACTTTTTTTTTGAGGAGATGTCAAAGAAGTACAATTTGGGGCATAAAAGAACAATAGAGTCAGAAAAAACTGGGTATTAATCCTTGCTGTGTTATTGATAAGCTGTGTGTTCTTGGGCACATCGCTTAGCTGCCCTGCTCTCTCTCTCTCTCTCTCTCTCTCTCTCTCTTGATCTTTAAAATGGGAATATGACACCTTAGTTTGAGGATTCCAGGAGATAGCACAGGAAAGGCAGCCAGCAGAGGGCCTGGCACACTATAGATACTTAATAAATGTTTGTTCTAAGAATCATAGAAGCTCAAATTTGGGGAAAAAAAGTCCTTGAAGTCATTTCTGGATTTACCAACCACTGGATTGATTATAGACCCACAAGGCAGAATTTAGGTACGTCCAGTCCCTGCCCCTTCCTATTCTCTCCTCAGTGACAGTGGTGGGGAGGAGATCACCTGCCTCCCTCAACATACACACGTGCATGCTTCTCCCTCACTGCTGGGTCCCATAGATAACTTAAGGACCTTCCTAATCCACACCCTCCTTTGAGTTGGACAATGCCAGTCAGACAGGAGCCTTTCTATGATAGCCTTTCCCCAATAGTTAATGTCACAAGAGTGTTAACGTTTTGAACACAGGGGAAAATACCGCCTGTAATTATACTACCTTAATATCAAATTATTCCATTAGCAAACAAACTTTTACATTATCACCTAGGCTTTTTTTTTTTTTTTTTTTTTGAGACAGAGTCTTGCTTTGTTGCCCAGGCTAGAGTGAGTGCCGTAGGGTCAGCCTGGCTCACAGCAACCTCAAACTCCTGGGCTCAAGCAATCCTGCTGCCTCAGCCTCCCGAGTAGCTGGGACTACAGGCATGTGCCACCATGCCCAGCTAATTTTTTCTATATTTATTAGTTGGCCATTTCATTTCTTTCTATTTATAGTAGAGACGGGGGTCTCGCTCTTGCTCAGGCTGGTTTCGAACTCCTGACCTGGAGCAATCCGCCTGCCTTGGCCTCCCAGAGTGCTAGGATCATAGGCGTGAGCCACCGCGCCCGGCCTCGCCTAGGCTTTTTTTCCACTTAAAATTCAGTGACCCCTGGACTGGATCCTGGAATAGACAAAGGACATTAGTGGAAAAATTGGTGAAATTTGAATAAAGGCTGGAATTCAGTTAGTAGTAATTTCTAAATTAATTTCTTAGTTTTGACAAATGTCCCATGGTAATGTAAGACATTAACATTGGGAGAAGCTGTGCTGTTCGCGCCCCACCTCCCACAGCAGTGGAGGCGTGAGTGTACCAGCCAGCAAAAAGGACGGGGAGAGGCGCCATCAGTATCCACTGCAAGGAAGATGGAGCATTGCTCTTTGGTTCTTATGTGTTTCTGCCCCGAAGTGGTGCACATCTCTTTCACTCATGTGTCAATGGTCAAAACAAGTCACCTGGTCATGCCAGACATCAAAGGTTCTGGGCACAGAAGAAAGAAGAAAACTACAAATACTGTTGAGTAGCGCTAATGTCAGATGAGCATTATTAATGGAAAAGGGTTTTCTCAGAAGGCTAGAAGCACTTGGTTTGTACTGAAATGGAAGTTGATCTAAATATTAGTATTATTATATTAATATGATGCATCTTATATATACATAAATATTAATATACACATACTACATAATGCTATATATCTCAATAATAATTGTTGGTTGTGCTTTTATTAACAATTTTAACAAATACTCTTCTACCTAAAATATGTACCAGCTCCACCACTTGCTAATTCTATGATTTTCTAGCTGACCAACTATCCCAGGTTTCCTGTGGCTAAGGAAGTGCCCAGAATGTGAGACTTTCAGCCCTGGGCAAACCAGGTCCGTTGGTTACCCTACCTTGGCAAGTCTTTTAACCTCTTTAAGCCCCAGTTTTTCCATTTGTAAGATGGATAATAGTCAAAACTAATTTTTATGGTGATTAAATGTGCATATAAACACATAGCATAATTCCTTGTGCATGGTAAATTCATTACATTCTGGTGATATCATTATAATTATTATTAAACTTCCAATAACTGGATGGAATAAATATTAACATTCCTGCTTCACAGAGGAAGATATTGAAACCCCAGGAGGTAATGAGACTCACCCAAGGTGTACAAGCCCACCGCAAGCCTGCTCTTTGGAGCCACAGAGGCCAGGCCCCGCCCTCCTTCCTCACCCTGCCCAGGGACCTGCCAGCAGGAAGATGCTTTGGGGCTGAGACCTGGAGAAAGTGCCGACCTGCAGCAACACGGTTTCTCTTCCGTGATTTACACCTCCCGAGGTGAGCTTGCGCATGCGCCCCTGTTCCTGCATCTGTGGAAAATGCCTCTTGCTGGAGGATTTAGGAGCTGGATGTGCAGCTAGAGATGCTCTCTGCGCAACCTCTCTTGGAGGAATGGGGACTTTCCTTTAGAGAGTAAGGAATTATAATTCCCCTAAAGCAGCAGGGACTGGTTTCATAGAAGACAATTTTTCCACGGAAGGCGTCGGGGGTGGGGAGGGGCGGGGGCGGGGGCACTCTGTGGTCCCTAACAGGCCACAGACCAGTAGCAGTCCAGGCCCAGGGCTTGGGGACCACAGCCCTAAAGAAATATTAATCCCTTGCACTTAGGAAG
Source organism: Mirza zaza (assembly GCA_008750895.1). NCBI lineage: Eukaryota > Metazoa > Chordata > Mammalia > Primates > Cheirogaleidae > Mirza > Mirza zaza. Next base: position 10,286 of record VSMD01033071.1, read on the forward strand.
CGTGTTACACCTGGCGAAAGTCTTCCGTAGTAATCACTCCACTTATCCCCCCAAAACCGTGAGAAAGCATAAGAGTCATCATTCTCTCCATTCTCAAGACAGGAATGTCAGGCTCAGGGAGGGGAAGGAACCCCAGAAAACAGGTCTCCAGCCCAGCAGAGCTCTCTCTGCCATAAGATCCTCAGATGGCACCGAAGAAATCACTTTCTTTTAGGGAGACCAACCAGCCTGATTTGCCTGGGATGGTCTCGATTTTAGAACTGAAAGTCACCCGTCACAGGACACCCTCAGTCCTGGACAAACCAGGACGGCTTCCCCGATTGTCCTCGAAACCCCCTCCTTTACCCTATTACAGAAATTTATATGCATTTGTGCTTCTCTTTTGTACCCCTGACCACAGTAATAATAAAGCAATCAGTTGAGAAACGTGTTATTTGATGTTTGTTTTGTCCACTGGACTATAAGCCTCATGCAGGCATTAATCAAATCTGGATGCCTGGCTCCTAACCCCTTACATTACACAGAGTAGTCTCTCTAGACCTTTCTCTAGTGAATGAAAGAATGAATGAATGAACTGCTCAGTAAATGGTTGGTATATAAGAATACCTAGTAACCACCCTTGCTCCTATCAGCCTTTCCCAAAATATCTTCCTTCCAGGAATTAATATTAGCTGCAAAAAATAAGGGTTTCCTTGGTTAAATAAGCACCAGAACACTGGGTTAAACAAAATCAATCAGGTTTCTTTATTTTGCAAGGACCTTCGTGTTTACTGAGCAAAGCACAGTCGGAAGGGCTGGGATGAGGAATAGGCAGGTAAGTGCACACTGTTTTCCAAACATTTTAACCACGAACTCTTTTAGCAAAGAGCATCTGGGGGACTTATGCTCTGCAAAACATCAGAGAAACATTGGACTAGATAACTAAACGTGTATACTTGCTGTCAACTCCATTTCCAGTGTCCTCTGAGCCTGTAGTTATCATTATGGTCACTGATGTCATTGTTATTGTTCCATCAATGTATATGACAGAGCTGAGGCTAAGCTCTGCCTCTCTCACTATAAGCTCTGCCTCTCAAAACTTCCATGCTTCCCCTCCAAGGCAAACTAATGCTTCACAGAACTCAATCACCATGGTGCACTGGCTTGTTTCCAGAATACTCCTGCTGAATGACAGGTTGTTCCAGTTTGCTCTTCCCAAAGCCCCCATATCACCTGCCATTCATAAGCCCCATGATCTCTCCTGAACAGTTGAAGGCAACTCTTTGAACATCCCACAGGATGGTGTTGGTGGCAAAATTGCCCTCATGTCATTAGCTAGGAGCCGAGTGCTCAGCAGTGAGGTGGCCAGATTCCTACATGGTTCAGCAACCTCCCTGGTCATTATTCACAAGTAATGACTGATCGGTCACCTAGAGCCAGCAGAGGAAGAAAAATCAAAGAAGGGGTTTACTTAGCTGTCATGAATGCTAAAAGAATAGCAGCGAGGGGTGAAGGGAAAAGCACCTTTTCCTGAGAGAATGAAATAATGGTGCATTGCAAAGTAAATTTAAAGTTGTTTTGAAATACATCAGCCAATGATTGGGTACAAAGTCATTTGTCAAAATGGAAAAAAGGAGTTGATCAATTTTCAGTCTCAGAAAGGACATGAAGGTAAACTTTCCTGCTAGGTGCCAGTTCTTTTCTACATATATTCCTGTATGAATTCTTTCTTTCATTTGACAAATACTGACTGAGAATATATTACATGTTGGGCACTATCCTAGCCACAAAAGACTCGTGGTCAGCAAGAGAAACAACACCTGCCTTCAGGGAGCTGCTTATAGATCAGTGAGGAGGAGTTCGGATTATCAGGTAAACAAACTCTGACAAGTGCTATGAAAGAAATGAGGGAAAGACACAGGATGCTAATGATATATGACAGGATAATGTGACCTCAGGCGAGTAATCAGGGAAGGCTTTCTTGAAGAGGTGACACTTGGGCTGACCTCTAAAGGATGAGGAGAAATTCTCTCATTTGAACATTGTGAGATGGGCTTTCTAATACCACATGTCAGGATGTTTAGGGCTGTGAGTCACATTAACTCAACCCAAAATGACTTAAACGAAAGAAAATTGATCTTGTTCAATAAGAAGACTGGAGGAGGCACAGTATCCAGCTTGGTTAAGTGGCTTAACAATGCTATTCAGGACCAGGTGTCCCCGTCTTTCTACCCTGCCATCCTCCTTGGGGTGTGGGACTTGTCCTTTTGGTCTGCTTTGTGCAGCCTCATGCAATGGCTGCCACATCTCCAGGTTGTGGTAACATTTTCTTGAGGGGACAACATTCTGGGGCAGAAAAGTATGTGTTTCCTCCTCTGCAGCTCCTTTTTCCGTTGAAGAAATCCTTTCCCAAAGTCTCCCAGCAGACATCCCCCTCACGCCTCCCTGGCCAGAATTTCATCCCGTGCCCATTGCTAAGCCAATCGCTAGCAAGATGGGAGGAATGAACACTGTCCACTTAGATCAAGATTAATCCACTGAGGGCTTCAAACCCCTCCCCACAAGTCTGGGATTCCATAGTATCAAAACAAAAATAGGGTTTTGTTGTAAGCAAGGAAGAAGACAGGAATTTTGCCCACAGTCAATTTTAGAACTAGAAAACTGAGATCAAAGAGTTGTACAACTTGATCCTACAATTTTGAATTGGAGAACAGAAGAATTTGACCCCAAGTTCATGCTTTTCTTCTCCATCCTGAAGCCTATAATGAGGACTGGGCCAGATCCAAGGGGGCAATTGATTCTGTACCCCAAGATGTGGGGCTGGCCCTGGTACCGAGTCTGCAGTTGAAGGAGGTTCCATCGTGGGAGGAGGCAAGAGGCTGGGAGCAGAGAGGGCCTAACTTACTTTCAAGGGGGAAATTTGGGGATAGACAACATGAGCAGAAGTAATGACTGTAACTACAGATTCCATGAATGTGTCAGAAATGAGGCAAAACTTCCAGCTACCAGAAGTGAGGCTCTAGCAGCCAGGGTAAGCAACTGAGCATCCCTGTGTCCCTGCCCCATCTCATCACTGAACTGTGCACCTGCCTCAGCTGTGAGGATGGGAGGGCTAGAAGGAGTTGAAGCAAAGCAGATAATGAGAATAGTTCCAAGGTGAGCCATCCACACTTACAGAGTAGAGAATGAAATGGAATCCATCAGAAGAAACAGGAAGGAATGGTTAGAAAGGTAAAAAAAAAATGGAAAGAGTGAGAATACAAAACAAGATTTTCATAGAAAAGGGATAATCCAACCAAAGTCTGGCGTAGAATATGAGTGGACTACACTTGGATGCATCCATGCATGCATGAAGGAATGGGTCAATTACAGAGAAAGGCCTAGAGAGGTTGCAAGACCTGTATGTATCAGAGAACTGAATCTGAGCCCCTAGGGCTTGTGATCAAGGAGAAAAAAGACTGATGGAAGGCTCTTGAAGATGACTGGTAAATCTCAGGGCTTGGCTCCTCTTGGACCTGAACATTGGTCAGAGCAGGTTAACCCAACCCCTTTCCAGACACAGAAGCTGCGGCAGGCTCTGCTGCCTGCCTGCCCTTTACAGATGATGTGTGAGTGCTCCGACAGACTGGCCAGGGTCCTTGGAACAAAGCCTACACTTCTGCAAATAATAGAATACCAGGCAGATGGACTCCCCCAGGATGGGAGAGAATAGGATAAGAGAGACCAGCAAATATGAATTTCCTAAACTCCAGGATTATCTTGGAGGAGTCTTCATGCTCCACTCTAGGGTTGTTTTCAATTACACCCTGTCCTCATATCCTACAAATGCCTGGATCAAAGAGAAGAGACACCATTTCTTCAAATATGCCCCCTTGATTTCCCAATCCAATGTTTTGGTGCATACTGTTATTTCAAAGTGAATTGCCTGCTTACTGAAAATTGCCTGGTCCCCAAAAGAAACAACATCCCAAAGCAAAATGCCTTCTTATAGATCCCCTCATTTAAGGCAGTATCATAGCACTCATTCCACTCTATTTATATTTATCTGATAATTCATCTGTTTTCCTTCTAGCCCAAGAATTTTTCGAGATAGGAACTATATTTCATGTCTGTATCTGCAGAGACTAGCATAACACCTGATTTATAGTAAGTGCTCAGATCAGGTGTATCGATTGACATGTATATGATTTATGAGCAGGTAAGTAATAATGAGTAAAAGAATGAGGGATAAGTGAATGAGTTCATGGGAACCAGGGAAGGAATTAGTGAATAAAAAAATTAAAGAGGGGTTTCTGGTTCCAGTCAAGATGGAATATGCACTCTCCACTCTGTCTTGCTCCCACTAAAAGCATCTAAAAACGCTGGAAAGAGAGCATGCCATCTGAGGACTCTGAAAAGCAAATGGTAGATGATGAATTTGTGAAGGAAATAACTTCAAGTAACAGCAAACTGATAGTGAGTTTGCTGTTAGTTTTCCCTCCAGTGTTTCACAGCCTGGACTCAAACGCAGCCTGAAATCTAGAACCAAGAGAACCAGGTAAAAATAGAAGAAGCTCTAAGAAAAGTCTTTTAATCCTGGTCCAGGGAGTGACTTCCCACTCCAGGAGGCAAAGCTTCATTTCTCTCCTTCTGAGTGTGGGCTGGACTTAGTGACTCATTTCCAAAGAACAGAGTATGGAAAGGAAGAGAAATAGTAGCTTAACAGTGGAGAAATCTGACAGACAGTTCTGTAACTAAGCGATCAGGGTTAATGTCAGCAGTGATAAGTCATGTTGATATCGCGTATCCCCTGAAGTGACACAATGAGAAGGACACTTCATCTGTGCAGCCCCAGTCCACCGTAAGAAAGCATCAGACAGGCCCAAATTGAAGGAGATTTTACGAAATACCTGACCAGAACTCATCAAAATTGTCAGGGTCAGGAGACACAAGGAAAGCCCAAGAAGGTGCTACAAATCAGAGGCAACCAAGGAGACAAGATAACTAAATGTAATATAAAATCCTGCATTCAATCCTAGAACAGAAAAAAAAAAGACATTAGTGGAGAAACTGGTGAATTCAAATAAAGTCTATAATTTAGTTAATAGTTAACTAGTGTTAATTTCTTAGTTTTGACAGATGTACCATGATAATATGAGATGTTAATATCAGAAGAAGCTGGGTACAGAGTATATGGGAATCTCTGAATATCTAAAATTATTTCAAAATTAAAAGTATTTTTTAAATAAAAGGATAAAAAGATATACCATACAAATATTGATCATAAGAGAATGAGAGGGGCCGGATTAATATAAAACTTGACATCAGGATAGGGAAAATTACCAGAGATAAAGAGATAGAAAGAAACAGTTAATGACAAATAGGGAGATAGAAAAGACTGAAAGAAAATATTTGCAACTCATGTATCTAACGAAAGACTTGTATTCAGAATATATAAAATCTCAAATCTCAATAGTTACAAGCAAGCATCCAGTTTCTAAAAAGGCAAAAAATTTGATGAGACACTTCACCAAAGAAGTTGTTCATCTGGCAAATATGAACATAAAAAAATGTTCCACATTATCAGCCATTAGGAAAACACAAAATAAAACCAAAATGAGAGAAATAACTATATCGCTATTAGATTGGCTAAAAAATAAAAAGACAAAGCCAAGTGTTCACAAGGATTTGGAGCTACTGGAACTTTCATCCGTTGCTAGTGGAAATGCAAAATCTTACAGCCACTCCTCAAAAGAGTCTGGAAGCTTCACAGAAAGTTAAACCCGCATTTACTGCATGACTCAGCTGCCCCATTCCTAGGTATTTAATGCAGAAAAATACAAGCTTTCACATTCACACAAAAACCTGTACACAAATGGCATAGCTGCTCTTTCATAATTACCAAACATTGGAAACAATGTGGAGTGGATAAGCAAACTGCAGTTTACTCATACAATGTGATACTATGTAGCAATTAAAAACAACAACACATGGTGAATCTCACAGGCATCATGCTGAGGGAAAGGAGACTATCTCAAAAGCTTACTTGGTGTATAATTTCATTTATATGCCATTCTGGAACAGGCAAGACTACAGAGACAGAACAGTCAGTGGCTGTCAGGGGTTAGAGGTGGAGGGAGAACAGGGTTACAATGCAAAGGGGCATAGGGAGTTTTAGGGTGATGGACTGACTGTTCTATGTTCTGATTTATGGTGGTGACATAGAGTATAATGTGCACTCAGAAAAAGAAAGTCGATTTGGCTGCATGTAAACTTATGTAATAATTATAACCAACACCAGCAATAATGACAGTAGTGAATGAATGTATTCCTGTTGCAGGTCTTTGCTCATGTTGTCTCACCCTGAAAGCATTTCCTTTGCTCCTCTCAGCCTGTCTGAATCTACAGCAAACTCAGCTAATTCCTGGAATCCCACCTCTCAACATCCTCTCGTCTCCTTTTGTCGCTCACTGTCCCTGGTGACTTTGCTTGCTGCAAAGACTCTGAGAAATGAGTCTCTCCGGAGTCAGCCTCTCTTGCGTCTTGGGGACTCCATCCTCACCTCCATCCTCACCCCCGCACACGCTCTGCTCACCGCCCTCAGGGGCTCCCAGGGGCTGCGGCATGTCAGTGTGCAGCCACCCCGGGCTTCTCTTTCCGCCAGGGCTGGACCGTATGGAGGAAAACCCCCGCTGAGCCACCTGAGCGGAAGACCTTTACCATAGAGTGTCCCCGAGACCTCACACACCTGTGGTGGGAAACTGAGGTGAGCCAGGCGTCTGTCACACAGGCCTGCGCTGCTCCCCAGCTCTCCCTCACACCTGCTTGCTTCGGCTCACACGTCGGCACGGACCCCAGGTCCTCCAGCTCCTGCTCCACACTAGCAGTGGTCTCTTTTAAGTTCCCAGTTCCAAATCTTGGGGAGAGAAACCAAGTAGCTTAGCTCAACTTTTTAAATCTTTCCCCCAATGCCGGGCTTGGATTAGGTGTCCACCTCTGGCCCAATCAGCAACTGGATGACATCCAGGATCAAACCGTCTATGAGGCGCTCTGTCGAGTGCTGTGGCAAGGACAGGCAGCGCAATTGGAATTAACTCACACGTCAGGTTATAGATACACAAGTCCCCATGGGCACAAAGTCGAGCCCACACCACAAGGTGACCGTAGGTTGGGGGTAGCAATGACCATCCACACTGGCTGGAGCAAGAGGACGCTCTGGGAGGGTGAGGTCGGGAGCCCTGCAGGAGTCTCCGACCCAAACGCAGAGTTCACCTTGAGCAATGCATAGCAGCTTTGCGGACAGATGTGGGGGCAGCCCGGGGAGGGCGCAGGGGCGTGTCTGTGAAGGGCACTCCAGGGAGAGGCGAGGAAGTGGCATCCCAGGGCCACACCTCCTTGCTTTCCTCCTGCTTCCTGCGACCTGGGGACTCTCCCTCCTCACCCAAGGCTTGATTGAGAGGCTGCTGCCTCGTCACCTCTGCTACAGCCTTGCTGAGATTCCATCAGTTCCGCCTGCTCCCAGACAAAACAATTCTCTAGACCTAGTTTGTGAGAGTAAAGTGCTTTTCCACTTTCTGAGGACAGGAAATATGTGGTCAGACACCCTTCCTACCTTCCAATAATTTATTTATTCTGTAAAACTCAAATCCTCCTACCCCCCTCCCCCCCCCGCCACCAAAGGCAGAGCTAGCCCGGCCTGCGCTTGGCTGCCTTCGGGTCACTGCTCAGCAGTGACTTGGCGCCTCCTGAGTGGCATCTGTGTGCTTCCCTCTCCAGCTCCTTCCCAGAGCCGGAGCTCCTGAGCGATAACCTGTCTTTTCTACCTCATTCCCCGCCACCCAGGCCAGCTCTGAAGAAGCTGGGCTCCTCCAGAAGCCACTCTGAGAGTAGGGTAAGTCATTCCATTGAGAAAGGACCACAGAGTAGGGGACAGGAGCTTGGGTCGGGGGAAGGCAGCACGCCTTGGATAATTAAAGCCAGTTACCGCTGACGGCGACTGGAGCTTGACCCCCCTGGGCGAACCCTGGGAGTGTAGCACATGCTCTTCAGAGTGGCCACCATGGTGGGGGGGAGCGGGGATAGACACACGCCAGCACCTATCAGTCATCCGTCCAGGGCTGCTTCTAGGGGGCCTTATTCCCGGGGGTCACAGGCCCACCACCAGAACCGGCAAAGTGGGCTTTAGCAGTCAGAAAAAGTCCCCAGCAAAGACGCACAGGCGCTGGCCAGTGGAATTTGGCACAGTGGGGAATGAAGTGGTCGGGGTGGGGATGGGCCAGGCAGCACGGCGTCTCAAGCATCTACTGCACTGTGCTCTGCTGACTTCGCTCAGAGCTCTTCGGGGACCCGCTGTTTATCGTTTGTACCACTATTGAGGGGCATACAAAAGAAGGAATTAATGCGGTTATATTTAATTCTTCAAGATTTGCTGGGGGAACCTCAGGCTGGTTACCTAAGTGCAGTGTTCCCTCCTAACTGCCCTTCCTTTAGAAAACAAAAAGGCCCACATTAACCCTCACTTGATATCTGTCGCCCACCGGACAGCTGACTCAGAAGCCGTGGTTGAGCAAGTGGGTGGGTGTCTCCTTCCTCCCCTCTCAAATCCTCCAGCATCTCTCCCAGAGCTGTGAGGCCAGAGCGGGCAAGTGTCCCCAGCAGGATGGCCTGTCATCAGTCAGGGGCACACACAGCAGGGGCTCTAGAGTCAGCCCAGAGCAGGACCCTGGCTCTACCCTACTCACTGGACAACTGTGGGCAGGTTGAATCACTCTTCTATGCTTCACTTGTATCATCTACAAAATGGCAATACCCACCTTGCTTGGTTTTGTTGGGATTAAATTACATAAATTATGGAAAGCATTCAGCGCTGTGCTCATCCGTTCTAATTCCTTGAATTTATCTCCCTCCCCTAATGCAGGGTAAGACAGGGTCTAATGGGGGAGAGGAACAGCTGATTTCAAGCAAAGGCTGGGATCTTTGGGATCCCCATTAAACATATGCGGGAACTGAAACACAAGAAAATTATCCAAGGTCACACAGCTAGGAAATGGCTCTGCAGGGACTGGAACCCAGAGTGTGGCAGTGTCCACACTCATAATCACTGTTTTACTGATTTGTCAGAGAGAGAGCTGTGTTGGGTTGAATACTGGAAGCAGGAAGTGCAATAATGATGGTCCAAAGCTGATCGGGTGGGGGTGGGGGTGGGGGTGGGGGTGGGATGGAGGCATGGAAGGCAGAGGTAGGACAATGGAGGAGTCTGGGGGAGGGGGCAGGGGAAGGGAGGGCAAGAGAAGGAGAAGGAAGGAAGAACCAATGGGGATTTGCATTTCACAAACTGGGGCTGTTTTTTTGTCATGTGTAATTTAGGGCCAAGAAGCCAGGTTAGGGGGAATATGGTGACATAAGTGATCTTTAAAATCTCCGTTGAGTCATCAAACACTTAATAAGCCCCTGCTACATGATACCCCCACCCCATTAGGCCTTAAATGTGAGTCCGAAGCAACTAAGGAGCTCATTGTTAAAATCCCAGCACTCAGACCTCACTGCAGACAATTAAGTCAATATCTCTGGGGGTGAAGGCTATGGGCACTGGTGTTTCTTAAAAGCACTCCAGGTGACCCTAATATGCCATCAGGGTGGAAACCAATGGAATTCATTGTCTCATTTAATCCTCGCAGCGTCCCTACGAGGGTCTATTGTTACTGTCTCAGAGAGGCTGAGCAACAGCTGGGAAGGAGCAGAGCCAGGGTTTAAACTTTAGTCTATGCAGCTGCAAAGCCCATCCTTTCAGCCACTCTGCAAGCTTTGAGCTGAAAGGGGTCTGAAAGGTTGCAGGGTCCGTCCCCTCCTGTTTTCCAGAGTAGAAAATTGAAATCCCAGGATGGGAGGCGAATCGTGGCAGGTCACCCACGGCACTAATGTCAGAGTCCGGACTCCAACCTGCTTCTCCCCTCCCCCAGACCAGAATTCATTGCTCCTGGCCAGGCTGCATTCTGTTTTAGACTAGAATATCCATCCAGAGAAGAAGTAGTGAGGAAACCACCAGAGAGTGGGACAGTGCTCCTCACTCCCGAGGCTGGAAAGACAGGCGCTGTATTTCAGGGAGGTGGTGAGGAAGGGAGCCCCAGCTGGGCCCTCGCCCGCCACTTCCTCACGTCTGCACAACAGCTCCAGCTCAGTGACAGCCAAACTCCTTATTAAGCGGCCTGTGCCATCCTGCCTCCTGCCCTTGCTGAACTTACACAGCTCGTGTTGTAGGGATTAGGGGGAAAAAATCCCTCCGCCCCGAGGCAGAGCAATAACAACATGGAAGCCAACGGGGAAACCAGTTCATCCTGTTGGCTTGAAAAATAACGAAGGTGACATTTAGGGGGATGCTCTGGCCTCCCTGTCACAGAGCCTCATCATTAATTTAACCGTCTCTGTTACAGCCAAACTTTCTAGTCAATCTGGGAGGGGTGGGGGTGAGGGCTTCCTGTCCTGTGTGGCCCATTAAAGATGTAGGGGGCTTCTTTTCTTTCCCTCTGTCCCCCTAGTCACCTGAAATCTAGTCCCTGTCCAATTCCTGACACTCAAGTGACATTTCTGCAGGAGAGCATAATTGGCTGTTGTTGACGGGGGAGGGGGGAAGGCAAGAAGTGTCTGCTGCACATCAATGCCCTGCCCTGCTGATAGAGTCTACTTACTGAGAGCACACTCTTTCACACGTTCATTCGTTCAAGGATTAATTACGAGTGCCTCCTTTGTGTCAGGCACTGTACTGAGTGCTGAATGTGCCACTGTGAGCCAAACAGGCGTGGCCCCTGCCTCCCTCCCTGGAGCTTAGAGTCCAGGGCTGTGCTGCCCAATATGGTGGTCGCTAGCCTCATGTAGCTTCTTCAGTTTAAATTTTTTTTTTGAGACAGAGTCTCGCTCTGTTGCCCGGCCTAGAGTGCTGTGGCGTCAGCCTAGCTCACAGCAACCTCAAACTCCTGGGCTCAAGCGATCCTCCTGCCTCACTCAGCCTCCTGAGCAGCTGGGACTACAGGCATGTGCCACCATGCCCGGCTAATTTTTTCTATATATTTTTAGTTGTCCAGCTAATTTCTTTCTACTTTTTTTAGTAGAGACGGGGTCTCACTCTTGCTCAGGCTGGTCTCGAACTCCTGAGCTCAAACGATCTTCCCACCTTGGCCTCCCAGAGTGTTAGGATGACAAGCATGAGCCACTGCGCCCAGACTTCAGTTTAAATTAATTTCAATTAAACACAATAAAAAATTCAGCCCCTCATTTCTACGAGCCACATTTGGAGTGCTCAGTAGCCACACGTGGCTTGTGGCTACCATATTGGACAGACAGGAAATATTTCCATTGTCGCAGAAAGTTCTGTTGGACGGCATCAATCTAGTGGGACAGGCAGACACTTTCTATATATTCTTGCCTCTGTCCCTCATGGAACGTTTTGAGGTGGGTGCTGTTTTCACCATGTTAGAGAGGAGGAGACAGTGATCAGCAGATTGGTTGTAGAGCCAGGATTTGAACCCAGCTTCATCCTCCTCCCAAATCTGTAAATAAAGTATAGTACCAAAATCAAGGCTGCAGATGGCGAAGTGGCTAAAAGCATATGGTTGGCAGTAAGACATACTGAAGCTGAAATATTAATGTGGGCCAGGTTTTTATTAACCTCTCTGAGCCCTTTCTGATAATTTTACTCATTATATGGGGATAAACATACCTTCACTTCATATTTTGGTAGAGACAAGTGATAAGATAATATACATGTGCATCATGCCTGGAATAGAGAAAATGCTCAACGTATGGAAGCTGTTGTTGTTGTTGTTTTGGATGAGGAAGCGGAGCTCTGAATAAGGGAAGTAACAGTAGCAGTTTAGGACCAAAAATAAGAGATGAACCCAAAATTATTTGTCAGGAAAACTCAAGAAAGCAAAAATTGAAATCAGTGATGAACAAGGAGTGGACTCAGGATTCTGAGCATTGTATTATCTATTGCTATATAACAAAATAACCAAAAATTTAGTACCTTAAAACATCAAACACTGATGATCTCACAGCTACTGAGGGTCAGGAATCTGAGAGCAGTTAGGCTGGGTGCAGAGTCTCTCAGGAGGCAGCAGTGAAGCTATTAGCTGGGGCTGCACTGTCTGAAGGCTTGACTGGGGCGAGAGAGGGAACTTACAGGAGGACTTAGTGACAAGGCTGTCAGCAGGAGGCCTTGGTTTCTCTCAGGCTGTTGGTTGGTTGTCTCTGATCCTCACTTTATGGGCCTACACAAGGCCTCTGAAGAGTTGTTGAGACTTGGCAGCTGGCTTCTGCCATGGCGGGTGACCCAAGCGAGAGAGAAAGAAAAGAGAGGGAGCAAAAGTGTGAGTGAAGAGAAAGGGGTGGGAGAGAGAGAGAGACAGACAGAGAGAGAGAGAGAGACAAAGAAAGTCCAGTCTTTCTATAATCCCTTCTCATAAATGACATACAGTCACTTCTGCTGTGTTGTATTTATTAGAAGCAAGTCCCAAAGTTCAGTCTACACTGGACTGAGAGAGGAATTAAGCTCCACATATTGAACAGAAGAGTATCTCAGAATTTGGACATATGTTAAAACTACCACAAGTACGAACTAGGCTGAGTGTCCAGAGCTCCCTTTGAGCAGAGTGCGTGGGTAAATCAAGCAGAGTTTAAGGCACAAAGTCTAGACATGTGTACACCACTTTACCACCCAGCAGTTGCAGGACAGACTAGGAGGGCAGGAGAGGCCTGACCCTATCAGATGAAGAAATCCAGAGCAGTGGGGCATATCTATGCAGAGAGGCATCTATGTGGGACTGGGCAAGGCAGGCAGATGCACGGTCTGCATTATAACAGGATGTGAACTCATTGTGGTTGGAGAGGGAGGCAGAAACACTTCTACTCAGAAACATTTCCATAAGTGTATGGTTTTTACATCTGCCCTGAATTTCTGTCTCCCTTCACTCACTTGACATCAGGTAAAATAATGAGAAGGAGAATGAAAGAAGGAATAATTATTGAACACTTACTATGTCGTTTTATTTATTTCTCATAACCATCCTATCAGACAGGTGTCCCGGGCAGATAATTAGAAACACGGTGCCCTCCCTCACATGCGGGTAGCTGTCCATGGTCCTGAAGCTCATGGTCCTCTAGCTGACTGGGCTCCAAAATGAGGCGGCCTCATCCAGCCAATGTGCATAATGATTCGCAGAAGCTGTGGAGAAACATATGGGCCCTTCTACTTATATGTTTAAATCTAAAGAATATTAAGGCTTACTAAGATGTAATTTTCATATGGACACTGATGCTCAGTATTTGTCACCTACTCTCTCCGAGAAATTCTGAAGCAAGTGTCAGTGACCCACAAGGCAGAAGGGCTACCCATGAAATCTTCACTCTATTTTTGGCTTTTAACATTTTGTAGCCTATTATAGTTGACTTATGCTCAGTCGAGTGAAGTCACTGATTATAGTATCAAAAATACAAGAGTTGAGAAGAGATGATGAAAATCTTGTATACCAGATAGAGGTTCACTGGTTATCCCAGCGCTGGATGTGTAAAAGAGTTGTCTAAAATAAAGATGAGAAAGGTAATTGTCTTTCAAAATGACCCGGGTTCACAATTTCCTGACCTTTTCTGTGATGAAACTAGCTGTGGGTAGTCTCTTACAGCAAAGACAATAATTAAATTCAACCTTTGGTATAAATTGAACTTTGGATTAGACCTTTGAATAACCATTTCAGGAAGTGTTAAACCAAGGTTTTCAAAAACATAATATTTTAGTGTGAGCAAGGATTTTTGTCTCATTAATAAATCATTTTTAAATTGCTGTTTATTTTTATCTCATGCTTTTAAAAAATCTCCATCTTAAAAATCACCATTTGTGTATGTTTTATATATAAAATGTTAGTACAGAATTAACCATGTAATGTGTTATTAAAGAAATAGGCATACATTAGTACCGGATGCTCAAAATTTTCATTGCCAGTAGAGTCATCTGATCAAAAAAAATTGAAGACCACTGCCTTAGAGCCCAGTCATTTCTCCTAACCTGGTTGGGACTTGCGCTCGTTCTCTTGAAGCAATTAAAGTAAGGAAAACCCAGGGATGGCTGAGAAAGGAGAGAGCAATGATGGAGACACTTAAGAGATGAAGGCTTGGGAGAGCCAGAGCTACTCAGGGATTGCCAAGGAGAAAGCAAGAGAGAAATTTGTTTTGAAGCTGTTTTCACATAGTCACAGTAACCAAGGGCAAAACCACAGCAACTCCAGCTAAACCACTAAAAAGCTAAAAAAAAAAAGAAAAAAAGAGTCAGAAAGGTGCACCTCAAGGGATACAGAGGCAGCAAATGTTGAGATGAACAATGGTGGTCCTGCAGGTGCCCCAAAGAGGACGATGAAGGGACCGAAGTCACTCTGTGGCTAAATTATTCCAAAAGGCTTCTGGCTTTTCCTCTGTTTTTATTTTCTATCTTGATGAGAAATGTGCTGATTTTCACCCTGTCTCAGAACAAATAGAACTTTGACATATAGTTCACAATTTATGTAACTGATTCCATACACTTCTGCTGGCTGTATCACGCTCCTGACAATTACAAATATTTCTCTCCTCACTCCGAGGCATTGTGGGGCGTCCACAGTTGTGCTGCTATCCCTTGGCTGCTGTGGTTCTGGGTGCTGTCTTTCCATCTGACACTGCGGGTAAACTGAGGCTGAGGGGTAGTGTCACTTACCGGAGGACGTGTAAGGGGTGAATGGCAGAGCCAGGGTCTGGACCCAGGCCGATCTGAGGTACCTCGACTAGAGCCTCTCCTATATCCCACAGGTCTCCAGCAATCCCTGGGTCCCCTCAATCCCAAGTCATCTTTTTAGAGGTTCATGGTACCCCAAGCTATTCTCAAAACTTCAAAAAGTCTCATTCAAATGGCACAATATAGATTCTTTCTTAATGAATAGATTGTTGAATGAATCGCGTTTGTACTGGATAAAATCTTTGGAGTTGATGATGTAAGAAAATCATATCTGTGGTCAGCAGTGGTCAGAATATGGAGAACAATTGCTTTAGATTTTTATCTAGAAGACAGATACCCTGTATCAAATCCTTTTAACTTCATATGGCCTACAATGTAGCCAGACTGCTCACTAAGTATGTAACCTCAGGCTGTTAATTTGACTTTATGTGCTTCAGTTTGCTCATGTATAAAACAAGGGTGAAGACAGAGACATGCCTTTTAGTGTTATTGTAAAAACTAAAAAAATTGAAATATGTACAGCATTTAAAACAGTGTTTGATACATAGTAGGAAGTCAGTGACAGCTGTCGGTAGCCTCAGTTTCCTTGTCTGTAAAATGGGGATAGTTCACATATTCTCTACCCCATAGGATGTTTGTGAGACTCAAATGAAATGATGCAGAAGTGCTTTATAAGCTGTAACATGTTCTGAAGATGAGCAAGTATGCTGTAATTTTCACTCTTATGTCTCACATATGAAACAAGTCTAAGAACAGAATATTCCAGCCAAGAATTAAAAGCTTTGTTCCTTTGGAGTCAGAGTGTGTCCCTGTACAGATTGATGTTGCTGAAGCAAAAAGAGAAAGATTTAATTACCTCAAGCCTTAGTGCCTCCCCCACGGAGAGCAGAGAGCTCCTGGTGAGAGGAGTGGCTGAGTGTGGAGGTGACAGGTCGTCTGATGGGCACCTAGGGACTCCTAGACATAAGCTCTGGCACCTTCCTAGGGCCAGACAACTTGACAAAGGAAGAGCTGGCCCCAAGGAAAAGGTGTGAATCTGTGTCTTTGAAAGGCCATGAGCTGTGATGAAATCTGCTGGAGTGTGGCGCCCTGGGGAGAAGGCCAAGGCTGCCTTCCTGGCCCTTGCACAGCTGTGTGTGAGTCTTCAGGTACAGGGGACATGGTGTTGGCATCCAATGGTACCCACAGTCTAAGGGGTTTATACACCCACATACTGAGTCTCACATGCATAAGATCATATGCACGCTTGAGAATCTGTATGTAGGTCTGGACATATCCTGCATGCAAAATGTGAAATGGGTTTGCATGTGGGTGCTGTCTCTGTCCCCATGGGTACAATGCATGTCTGCATCTCTGCACCTGGCCCAGTGTACATGGATCTGGCTGGCCATGTGGACCCACCTGTGTAAGTGATGGCTTCACAGACATATACGAGTCTGTACGCATCCCTGCCATGTGTCGCAATAGTGCCCAGGAATCAGACAGAGCAGGCTGTGGGGCTGCCTGCTGGGACCATCTGTGGAGCTGGGTCTCAGAGATTGTGGGTAAATGCCCCAAAGCTAGGAAGAGACAGGAAGGTTTGCATGGGGGAAGCTGAGCTCATAGCCCCAAGCAAATGAATCCGGCATCCAATCATGGGGGGACAAGGAAGGTTGGATATTACATGACAGCCTAGGCTGCGAGGAGGGGAATTGGGAACAGGGGCGAGTACAGTGCAGACATGCAGAAGTAGAGCATTCTTGCCAACAAAGCCACAACTGCAAGCAGGCACAAGCAGGACAGCTTTTTTTTTTTTTTTAATCAGAGATGTCTCCTTTAAAAAAAAAAACAAAAACAGAGATGTCTCCTTAAAGGTGCCATACCAGCTACACCATGCATCTGCATATCAATGTGTGTGTTGTCATGCATACACGAGTGTCTGTATTTGTACAGGTCTCTCCCAGGGTTTGGTATACAATGTGATTACATCTCAAGGATTTTCACTATTAGATGGTACTTAGACAGCACCTACTGTGTGCTCAAGGTGTTTGAGAGAGACTGGAATGAGGTGGAATAGTGTCCCCTGTCCTGGAGGTGCTTATATTCTACATGTAGGCAGAAACAGAAATAGTCTCAATACAGAGTGTTAGAGCCGGTTTCCCTCAGCCCCGGAAACAGAGAGACAGAGTCACAGAGGCTGCAAATAACAAAGGAGTTTATTGGCTCGCTCGAGCTAAGGTCCAAATCCCAAAGAACCAACGCTGTGGCCTCCCTCCGGACCAGGACCCCGCCCTGGGGTAAAGGTTGAGCTTTTATACTTTTTTGTGGGTTACATACGCAGGACACACCATCCCTCCTCCCCTCCTTAGTCCATTCGCTCCTTTAAAAGTGGCTGATCACATTGGCTCCTAATTGTTTGGGTCTGAGGTCGTGTTGGCTCCTGATTGGTCGGTTCTGAGCCCTGGGGACTCTCCAGTTGTAATCTGCGTCATTTTGGGGAAGGGGGAGGACCCTCGTCTGGAAACCTTAACTTAGGCCTACTCCAGGAGGTTCAGCCTGTCATGGAGTCACTCCTACTCCCATTCCTGTTCTACAAGAGAAAAAGTATAAGCAACATAAAAAAGGAAAGTAGGAATTCTGCTGCCTGTATTTGTGTTCAAGCCTAAACTCTGCCTTTTACAAGCTGTGCTGCCTTGGGCAAGTTATTTAACCTCTCTGAGCTCCTTTTGTTTCATCTGTAAGACATAACACCATCACTAGGTCACTGTGAGAATTAAAGGAAGTGATATGTGCAAAGTCCCTAATAGAGTACAGAGCAGATACGATGGATGTGGGTTTGGCCAGGCAGGCTCCTTGGAGGAGGAGGCGAGAACTGCCCAGGGTGATTGGCATGGCTAACTCCAGTCTAGGGAAGGATGTCACCAGCCTGAACTCCACCTGGGAGTTCACCCTTGTCCTCACGTCTCAGCAGTATACAAACACCAGGCTCCCTCAAATCCTTGAATGGCAGGGCAGGAGAGGACCTTAGAAACGTGAGTCCCATCATTTGTGTTGCCAAGGGAGAAACAGATAGGAGGTCTCATCTGAAGCCTTTCTAGAAGTTTGTGGAAAGCAGCTGACGCAACATAAGGCCTATACTGGTGCTTTTGCACATATTGTAAGGCCGGTTTATCAGCAGAGTTTCTGTTAGCCAACAGAACACCTTTTTCAAATCAGAAAAGGACCCGCCTCTGGCCAGGGGCAGCCCATGAGGGCCCAGCTGGAGCGCTGCCAGCAAGGTTGTGCGAATGCAAACTAGAACACATGTCTCTTTCGGGCAGGAAGGCCCTCTGAGCACACAGCTGGAGCAAGTCTGCAGCCCCCGTGTAACCCTAGAGAGTGGCCCTGTGCTCAAGCCTGGCCGGGGCAGGGGGCAGCCATCATGCAGGAACTGAAGAAGCAACAGGGGACAGGACATTGTCCCCACCCCCACAGGAACACTCAGCTTATTGGAAGAAATGACAACAACAACAACAAAACATGCAACCAATCATTGTAAACGTTCCCTGGGAAAGGGAGGCTGCAGGCCCAGAGGAGGACCCCAAAACAAGTCTCGGGGTCAAGAGGAGCTTGGGAGAAAGGTGGGTAAAGGATGAAGGACAGAGCGAGGTGCAGGTATATTCGGCACACAGCAGGGGTGGGGTGCAGCGCAGCCCTGTCAACTGATGCATTGGAAATGGCCCTAAATCAGAATGGCTCTGTTAAAATAGTAATAACAATCATTCCATGTATTGAGCACTTATCATGTGTTTTAATTAATTTACTCCTGCAATGGCCTCATGAGATAGGAACCTTATCCACACTTTCACAGGAGGAAACAGGAAGGCTGAGTAACTTGCGTACAGCACCCAGCTGGTAGGTGGCAGAGCTGGGGCTGGGGTGAAGCTGTGCTCCTCACTTCTGCCCTGCTCCTCTCTTAGACACATGGGCTTCCCTTGGCAGAACCCAGGAATAGAAGCCGAGCAGGAGCCCAGACTTTGGGGCAGATAAACCAAGAGGAAGGCTACCAGCACATTCCTCTCAGATGTCCAACTTCAGGTCAGGGAGTGGGCTGAGCAGTGGTCCCAGCAATGGCTCTCTGAAACCCGGCACCAACTCTGCATCACGATGGCTGTGGCCACTCCCAGCGATGAAGGAAGGGCCATTCCTGGAGATTTGGGAAGCCTCCACGGACAACTTTGGCTCAAGGCTCCCAGACAGCCTTGCCCAGGTTTCCCGAGGATTGTGTAAGACGCTTCCAGCCAGCCTTCCCCCTCCCTCTCTCCTTTACGGACAGTCAGACCTACATCACCAGCCGACTGGTGGCTTTTCCAACGCCGCCACCCTAACCCCCGGCTTCCTCCTCGTTTGCCCTCACAGGCATCTACCCTAACAGATTTCTTGCATGTTTAATGATATCTAGGCTTCTGCTTTCTTGGAGGACCTGGGCTAACACAGATGAGATTGGAGGGCCTGAGAAGAAGCAACATGGGAGCCCGGGGCCTCATAGGCCTGAGGACTCCAAGCCTGGAAGCAGGTGAAAGGGACACGCGGGGAGCATGGCAGGCGGCTCTCACGGAAAGCCCTGCCGATTTGCTCTCTCATCCTCAGGCCTCGGGGAGGCCGTTCTTTCTTGAAGGGATGCTCTGCCTCCCCGCCACACACCCTCCTCTCTTCCCTTCTGCGGCTGTCCCCTGGGTGTCCTCTGAAGGCCCTTGGCATTCTGCACAGGGTGCTGCTCGCTGCCTGGCGCCGCCAGGGCCGCCTCCACCTGCACCTGTCACAGAGCTCGTCCCACTGCGGGCAGCCCTGTTTGTGCGCCTGAACCCGGCTGGCTGGGGAGCCCTTGAACGGGGTGTCAGCCTGTGCCATTCCTCGCTGCGCTCTGGTAGCTAGCGCAGCCGTGCCGGGGACCTCGGTGGCAGGAATAAGTGATTGGAACACCTGCGGCAGGGAATAGATGAAAGCCTGGAGGTCGAGTGCGCACCTCCCAGCAGGTCCGCGCTTGCCTGGTGGGACGCAAACAGAGCACCTGCATGCGGTGACCCCCACGCCCCCGCGGACAACAGGGACCTGAGAGCCTTCGGTGCCAGCCTGACTGACCCCACTCACGAGCGGGTGGGGGCTCTGGCAGCTCTCAAATTTGCTGTAGACAGAGGCGATAATGCCCAACTCCCCAAGTTGTTGTGAAGGTAAAAAACTAACACCATGAAGCCTGTAACAAAGTGGCTGCCACAGTGATAGGAACGCAAACGTGTCTGGTGCTCTGGCCTGGCTCCCGGCCGGCCCACTGCAGGCCTGCCGCCCATAGGTGGCCGTGCTCAAACAAAGGCAGGACCTCTGCCTTTCTGGCTGCATCGAAAAATAGTCACTTACGCGCTGCCGTCTGCGCGACCTGCCATCTCTCTTCCCAGTGCCTCGTTTTCTTGTCTCCTGATTATTAAAAACATAATAAACACATATTGCTCCCCTGCTAGTGTTATAGCCACTGGGGATTCAGAAACAAGGAGATGAGAGCCTTCTTTCCCAGAGCTCATGGTCCAGTGAGGGTTGAGGAGCGAAAGAGAATAGAAACAAACATAAAAATAAGCAATTGCTACTCAGCGCAGTAAAAGCCACAATAGACTAAGACTCAACTGCTGGCATGTGACAACACATATCTGAAATTTTCCAAAACGTACCCAATTTCAAATCATTGTATTACTTTTCGCTAGAGACAATTTGTTGGGTATAATTTGTTTTAATTTTTTTATTACAAAATACTTCAGGCGTATGAACAGCATAAGGTACAATGAATGACTGTGTGCCGACCACAGCTTAAAATACAAAACCCGCTTACATTCCTCTTTCCTTCTCTCCATAGTGGTAACCTTTCTCCTGCATTTGGTGAGTACCATTCCCTAAAGTGTTTTATGCATTTTAGAAGCACATGTATGCTTCTTACAAATGGTGTATGACATTGTTTGACAGGTTTTAAAATTTTGTGTAAATGTTAACATACTGTACGAGTTGCTCTACAACTTTTTTGGTTTTGCTCAACATTATGTTTTTGAGATGTATCCATGTCAATGCCTAATTCATTCATTTTCACCGCTCTATAATATTCTGTTGCGTGACAGTATCATAGAATTGAGCTGCTGTCTGGATGATAGACATGTGGGTCAGGGGAAATAGGATCACTGTGTGTATTAGCGTCCTCCAGGAAGCAGACACCAAGACCGGGTTAGCTGTGCACGACACGTGTTGGAGAAACTCCCGTGCATCATGAAGGAGAGAAGCAGAAGGAAGCAAGGAGAACCTCCAGACCACGATGTGGGTCTGACATGTGCAGAGGGAGAGTGGGAAGGAAGCGGGAGGAAGTAGGAAGAGCTAACTGAGGTGCAGGTCTAAGAAAGTCTTGGCCAGGCCAACAGGGAGTCTCCAGCGCATGGCCATCGATTAGAGTGTCTCTAGAGTGCCATGTGTGCAGGAATGGCCCAGATCTAGTGCCCCTGCCACCTGCAGTTGCTGTGGACCTGAAGGTGCAGCAGCTGGAGCATTTGTTGGCCATTCTGACCCCCACGGGGCTCTCTTAAAGAGTGATAGGGGGATAGGCACACTTGAAGCTCTACTCGGGTGGGACAAGGGCAATATACATAACCTAAACATTTGTACCCCCATAAATGCTGAAATAAAAAAAATTTTAAAGTATAAAATTTAGAAATTGAAAAAAAAAAAGAGTGATCTGAGTGGTGGCTTGCCATGGCTGCCCCACTGTGTGTGGGCAGAGAGGAAGCAGAAACTTACTCTTCCTGAGTAAGTTTATTCATCCATCTATTCTTCATTTATTCATCTTTCTTCTATCCTATGAAGAAGAAGAAGAAGAAGAAGAAAAAAAAAGGTCACCATAGGACAGTGTCATTAAAGCGAGGTCCCAAGGGACTGTGTCAGACATCATTGCTGGGACCAGCAGTCACAACAAGCCACTTCCATTTATTTCTTGGTGTCTATGTTGAGCTCTGCTGCCAGAGATCTACCATCAAAGCTCCAGGAGGCTCCATGGTAAGGTTCTGGAGTCGCATAGACTTCATTCTTTCATAGACTTTCATTCTCAGCTGCTTAGCCATTGCATAACATTGGATAAGATTTTCACTGCTGTAGGTCTCACTTGTCATCTGCAAAATGAGGATAACAAGACCTATCTCATGGAGTTGTTATGGGGATTTAAAAAAAAACACAATGTAAGCATAGTGTCTGGCACACACAGCAGGTGCTTCAAAAAACATTAGTTCCTTTCCCATCCAATGAGGTCATTATTAGGGGCACAGAAATCTATTCTTGGATGCAACAATTTTTCCCAAACTGAGAAATGTTTAAAAACTTAGAGTCTTAGTTCCACAAACTCCAGCTATCTATAGCAATCGAGGTGAATCAGAATGATCTCCACCAAACCTTCTTATTCACACCCATCACTCTTTCTAAAGCAGCATTTGTGATTAATCTCACTCTAGGGCTAAATTGCTCCCAAGCGTTTCTAAGGCACTTGATAAAGAAGCTCTCTGATTTATAGCAAACACCATTATTGAGCGGTGGCAGGGAGAGGCCATTGGGGATTTGTCTTGCTGGAAACTCTGTCCATTGGAGCCATTTCTTCTATTTTCCTGGATAAGAGCTCAATTTATTTCAAAATAAGTGGATGGAGTCCTTGTGTTTTTTTTTGTTTGTTTGTTTTGTTTTTTTGGTTTGTTCCTTGGTGGGGTAGTAGGAAGGAGAGAGGACTTAGACAATTTTCTATAAAATAAATAATAATACTTAATATTTTTAATTTGCAGAGCTCTTTTCAGCTTACACAGACATCAGGACTCAACAGAAAGCTAGGCACATAGTAGGTCTTCAATAAATGTTTGTGGAAGTGCATAATCATCTCATTTAATCTTCACAGTGGCCCTATGAAGTACCCCGGGGCCGTTCTTTCTGTTTGACATAGGCAGCTGCCGAGGTTCACAGCCAAGAAATGGCAGAGCTGGGACTCTGATGTAGACCCAGAGCCAACCCTCACCTTCCACCACCCAGTTGCCCTCCGTGGGCTATGAACAGCGTCATCAAACCCATTCCTTGAGCATGAGTGCCTGAAGCCCTGTCTTACCATCAGACTGGAAACCTGGTTAGCCAAGGTTCTTTTTGGTGGTAGCTTCTTTTTCACCGATACTTTGGGCCCATTAGTTTATTCCAGAACACGTTAATGGCACATTTGCTTCTCACTTCCTTACTCAGTCCATCTTCCTCAGTTCTGCCTGCTGAGATCCTGCCTCTCCTTTCCAACAGCCTCATGGGTGGTTGTTCTGTCTTTGTCTTTGCTCAAACATTTGTGGTGCCTAAGAGCTCCTACTCAGTGAAGCTGCCCAGTGTTGAGAGCTCTTCTTCCTTGCTTGGACCAAACTGTTGCCCCTGGAATACAACTGCCCTGCACCTTACACTTCTCCCCAGGCAGAATAATAGCAGTGAAAAAGTTGGGCCTTTCCACTGACTAGCTGTTTGACAGAGGGAAAGTGATTTATTCTATGTCCGCGTTTTCTCATTTGTAAAGTGGCTCCGATAATATTTTTCCAGTAGAAATAATTTTGGGAGCCCGTACGAGAATACCCAATTAACAGTGGCATGACTGATAAAGACATTTATAATCTTACTTCAAAAAAAGTTTCAGGGCAGGCTGTGCCCAGTGTCAGCTCAGCAGCTCAGTGATATTCAGGTTCTTGGTAACTCCAGCGTCTCTGGGCCAACGTATCTTGACACAACACCTGCAAAAAGAGAAGAGAAGACAAAGGTAAAAACAAACAAGCAAACACACACCCAAAAACAACCTTTTCCGTGGCCTCTCCATCAGGAAGGACTTTGCTTTATTTCTCATTGGTCAGATCTGGCCACGTGCCTGTTCCCAGGCCAGTCACTGGCTTAGTGAACAGCAGTGTCATGACTGGCTTAGACACCCATGATTCATTCTCTCAGGCAAGACACACTGCCACTTACACAAAGTGAAGATTTGCTGGAAAGGGGAAGGAAGAATGGCTATCGTCTGAGCAACAACATTAAAGTGAGTAAAAACCTAGAAAACATATGCAAAGGTGTTTAGCAGAATCCCTGACACATTTTGCTTCATTAAGTGTTAGTTATCACTGTTGCCTACTATAATATTATTAAATATTATAAACATTAGTAAAAAGTAACCAGGGCCCCTCCGGCCATCTCTCCTCCCACCCAGAACTTCTGTTCATCCTTGATTTCTACCTTGAGGATCATGCTCCTCCGTGGGAAAGATAAAGGCACCTTAGCAAGGCCGCCTTGTTGCCTAACCCTGTGGCATGTCACTCACATTGTGGTCTGGGAGAAGGGTACGCTCTGGGGGTGTGCAGTGTGCAACCTATGTGACCATTAGCCTCAGTTCTGAATGGGAATAAAATACTTCTTCTGTGTCATCTGTCTTCATCTATCATCTTCTCCAAGAGGGGGTCACCTCCTGTCCTTGGTATAGTTGGTCCTGACATAACTGTATTTTCAGTTTTAGTTTTTATTTTTGTCATTAGCCCTTTTCATAAGTCTCACTTCAAAACTTAGCCTGAATTAACATCTTGTCAACATCTTGGATAAAAAGAGGGAGAGGTAGTTCCCCTTCAAGAGAGAGAGTTGGTGACCAGCGTGTCCATTGAGTTTGGCCATGGGAGCTCTATCTGTCCTTCGTGTGTCACTGGGGCCAGGGATGAGGAGAGATCCTGGCCCTGCTGGGATATCTGAAATAGTTCAGAGAGAGAGACCACACCAGCAAAGGGCTGACAATCCAAGCTAGGTTATGGCTGGTTATTATTTGCAGCTGTCTTGAGTAGAAAACAAAAGACTTTGTTGAAAACCTCTTCTTATGCTTGTCTCTTGAAGTTCTCTGCCTTATAAAAGAATCTCTGAAATAAATGGAGACCTGGCAATGGTCCCAAGCTTTCCTTTGTGAATGGCCTGTGGAAGCGGGCAGAGCACGAGCCACAGGTAAGAGGGAAGGAGGAGCAGCACATTGTGACCACTGGCCATGTGCATCAGACCGGTGGCTCCCCATGGGTGCCCTGTGGGCAGGCAGCACTGGACATTTGGTAGGAGAGGAAGCAATCCCAGGAAGGCAAAGTAGTTTCCTAAGTTCAAGCTCAGGCATCCTCAAACTATGGCCCGCGGGCCACATGTGAGTGTTTTTGCCTGTTTGTTTTTTTACTTCAAAATAAGATATGTGCAGTGTGCATAGGAATTTGTTCATAGTTTTTTTTTAAACTATAGTCCAGCCCTCCAATGGTCTGAGGGACAGTGAACTGGCCCCCTGTTAAAAAAGTCTGAGGACCCCTGGTAGCTGATTCAAAAGACATCTCCTCACATCACACTGTGTTTTCATGCATTACAAACCAACCAAACACACAGAGCCAACCTACCCACACGCTTACCACCTCCAACGGCATTCGTTACATCTAAGCCCCAAGAGCTTGCAAGGCTGAGGTGGTCTCACCTGTGAAGTTTGGGTCAAATCACCCAGGCTCTCTGAGCTGCAATTTGCTCACTCATAAATGAAGTGGGACAATCCTATCCACCTTGCAGAATTGTTGCAAAAGTCAAACCAGCCGCTGCGTGTCAAGTGCTCTCAGGACTTGGTGTGTAAGAGGTCTTGATAATGAATGGCGGCCGTTGTTATCGCTCCTGTTACTGCACTTATTGCTGGGGACTGGATCTTAACTGAGCTCCTGTGACCACAACTCTAGAGCAGTGCCACCCAGGGCCCTGTGCAGAGTGCATTTAAGTACCACTGAGCAGCCCTTCCCAGAATGGTTTGTCCTCCCAGCCTGCATTTCCTTCACATTTCAACTCCGACAGATTTCTGTGTTCTGAACAGGCTGTTGAGTGTTACTCTGCAATCTGTTCTGGCTGTTAGATAAACTTCTCCTGCTCCCGAAGAGCTGTCACGTGCCTGTAAATATCACCTGATGCCTGGACTGTGGTTTCCAAGTCAGAACTCCCCCTTCATGGCGGCTATTGTGGTCATTCTGAATCCAGAGCCTGTGAATCACGGATTAAGGCTCGAACTGCGGGGCTGCTCTGGGGGCGGGTCGTGTGGCCTGAAAAAGGAGTGATTGGCTATTGTACTTGGGCACGTTTATGGCTACTCTGGGCATGCCAGAGAATCATCGTCCGTGTCACCATCATTAGAAGAGGTGGCACTGTGAAGGGACAAGAAGCAATGTGTCCACAATACTACAGGCTACAGGGCCCATTTGTATCTGATAGTTGATTGTTACTCCCTCAAAACAATGCCAGGAGGTAAAGATTCTTGGAACTATCTGCTGTGTAACCACAGCCAGTTACCTCACCTCTCTGAACTTCAGTTTCTTCATCTGTCAAGTGAGGTAGTTGTGGGATTTCATAATAATGATGGTAATGTTGGATAGCTGACTTCCCAGTTTGGGCTCCCCAAAGAAGGACCCAAGACAGGCATGTGGGCAGGCACGAGGGAGTTGGTTTGGCAGCGATCTCAGGAAGCACCGTGAAGGGGTGCAGGAGGTGGAAGGGGGAGGAGAGAAAGACCACAAAAGAACACACTAAAACATGTGGATTAAAGCTGTAGGCCCCTGGGTCAGTCCCACGGGGAACCCTCGGACATACCACGGAACACACCCCAGAATCATTCTGAGAGGGTGGGGAAACTGAGGCATTCACGCACTGACTCTGATCCCCTCTAATTGGGGAATGTGGCCGGGGGAGTCAGCCGCCTGCACGTCTGGCTTGCCCCTGCTTGTGCTGAGAGAAACCCTGAGGTGCCAGAGAAACCTCCCAGAGAGAAGAAAGCGGCAGTGTGAGAAGAGACCAGAAACCCTGCACTGCAGCTGCAGGTGAGCTCAGGTGGGCCAGGGGATGCAGGTGTGGCCCCCAGGTGACCCCAACACCAGCTGTCAATGTGCACCTCTTACATGCTGGGAAGTGTGCCGTGCCCATCCTCACACCAACCCCACGAAGCATCAACTGTTATTGTCTTCAATTTCCAGAGGAAGGAGAAAACATACATAGATTAAGCAGTCCCTTGAAGAACTGTGGATGAAGATGAGAATGGCAGGAGAAGCCAGTGGTGACGGCGAGCTTTCAGTACATCATGGTAGGTGCCATAACAGGCTTTCTCTATCTCTACAACACAGGGGTGAGGATAACTGAGGTTGTGAGAGGCAGAGTGACTTGTTCCATCCACAGCGGGTCAGGAAGGCAGGATGTGAACCCAGATCCTCTGGCCTCAAATCCGCAGTGGTTTCCTAACCTGGTTCCCCTGAGAGGAGCAGTTGGCTCATTGTGATTAGCTCAAGTCAAAGCTGGTGGCCCGAATGACTTTGGGTAGCCATTATGGTCAAATAAGTCTGATTTCAGAGGAAGACAAGGTCTATGAAGAAAAATAAAGCAGATAACAGTGTTAGCAAGTGACTAGAGGGTGTAGAATGGGCAGGATTTTTCTGTACTGTGCCACGGGGTGTTCATGGGTGGAGCCGAGGCTTACAGAAGCCTGAGTGCTGGGAGGAGGTGTGGGTGAGACTTTCCCTTCACTATGTTAGTAAATAAATTTCACCCCAAAATTATCTCAAACATTTGAATAACTCCCATTGCTTGTTTTCACTCATTCATTTGTCCATCCATTCATCCATTCTTCCAATCTTTTGACTTGAATTCACTGAGCACTTACTATGTGCCAATGTACAGTGGGCTCTTGAATAACATGGGTTTGAACTGTGAGGTTCCACTCATATGTGGATTTACCAGTGGCATCATCCGAGGTCACTGAATCTTCAAACTCCTGGGCTCAAGCAATCCTCCAGCCTCAGCCTCCTGAGTGGCTGGGACTACAGGTACATGTCATCGTGCCCGGCTGATTTTTCTTTTTTTTTTTTTTTTTTTTGTAGAGATGGGATCTCACTCTTGCTAAGGCTGGTCTTGAACTCCTGACCTCAAGTGATCCTTCCAGCTCAGCCTCCCAAAGTGTTAGGATTACAGGCATAAACCACTGTACCTGGCCTATATGTGGATTTCCTTCTGCCTCTGCTACCCCTGAAAGAGCGAGACCAAGCCCTCTTCTACTTCCCCCTCCTCAGCCTATTCAACATGAAGACAATGAGGATGAAGACCTTTATGATGATCCATGTCCACTTAATGAACAGGAAATACATTTTTACTTCCTTATGATTTTCTTAATAACAGTTTCTTTAACCTACTTTATTGTAAGAATACAGTACATAATATATACAACATACAAAATATATTTTAATTGATTGTTTATGTTATCAGTAAGTCTTCCGGTAAACAGGTGGCTATCAGTAGTTAAGTTTTGAGGGAGTCAAAGATTACATGTGGATTTTTTACTGCATGGGGGGATCAGTACCCCTAACCCCTGCATTGTTCAAAGGTCAAGGGTTCTTGAGGCTACTGGGCCTTTTTCATGAATACCTTCTAGTTACCTGACTGGCTCATTGCAAGAGGGGCTGGTGTTGAGAGATGAGATAATGGAAAGTTTCAGGAATTATGGAAAAGGAGAAAAGCTTCAGGCACTAGAACAAAGCAAGATCCCAAACAAATGTTCCCCACAATAGCCTGCCAAATGCTCTCATTTCCTGTGTGTGAGCAGAGGCATATTAAAGACAGCGAAAGCCTTTGAGTCTTGCAGACCTAGTTGGATTCCTGCACTATCTGTGTGACCTTGATCATTCCTGTGAGTCCCCATTTTCTTATCTGTAAATTAGGAGAATAACCCATGCTGCGCAGCATTGCCGTGAGGATTGAAAAGGGAGAAAGGTTGTGTAATCTTGCTCTTAGTAGGGTTCAACTAACCTTAGTTCCTGTTCTCCCAGCAGATCATCTGGAGATTAGACTGGTGATTCCAGCAAAAGACTGGCCTATTTCTCTACATTTAAGCATCAAAATGTAGAAATTAAAAAAAAAAAAAAAACTATATAGGTACATTTCAGAGTTTCTTTATCCGTTAAATAAAAATATGACTAAGGTGAAAAAAAATGTAGACATTGATAGAAATCAGGAATATCCTACAGACAAGAGCCATAATGGGATTAATAGAATTAGGTTAATTATACACACATATTCATAAATATAAGACAAAACATGCCACAAATAAAAGTTTCCCTTTTTCTCACATTTGAGTAAGAACAGATCATCATCAATTCTGAGTTGTAACAAATCAGGCAAACAGTCATCTTTTTGGAAATATTCATCCTTTTGACCTCTCTTAACAAATACTTTTATAGCCCGGACTAAGACAGTGTTAGGATGTAAGAATCAGCATGGGTATAATATGTTGGATGGTCTACAAAACATATACATGTTACTATATTTAAAACTCATAATAACCCTGGGAATTAGGCAGGGCAAATATTACTATCACATTTGCTCAAATTAAAAATAAGATTAGGGACATTGCCCTTGATTCTTAAGGGTACAGTAATATAAGAAGGGAATGATTATGGAAAAAAATTAAATTCAACTTGTTTTTTTCTGTGAAAAAACAATAGTTACTTGAAAAAATATATCATTAAATATAGAACAACAGAGTCCTTAAGTAGACCAGCTATCATCTCTAACCTACAAAAATATGATTATACTTTGATAATTGGTCAAAATTAATACATCTTAATTCTACTTTCTTTTATATTCTAAAGATTTAAAAAACCCAAATCTGATTTTAGACCAATGCTGCCCAGGATGAGGTTCCAGGCCCCTTGTGGTCTGGGAAGATAGTATTGGGAATGTGCCAGCTATGCTTAATATTTCAAAGAGCCTAAAAATATTATATTTTCTCTTGCATAACTGGGCCACCCAAACTAATTAAAACCACAAATTTCTTTTTCTTTTGGCTGGAATTTTGGTAATACCAGAGATCACATGATGATCGGAGGCCCTGATTGGTCTTTGATGATATCATAGAAATTCTGAGCCCTGGAAACAAGACCACACGGTGACTTCTGCTCTATGCCTAATGGTCAAACCCTGGTCATGAGTCTAGACACACCAACCCTTCAAGACAGAGAACTTCGGGTGTAACATTCCTTGTACACAGAGCCAGATAATGCAAAAGGAGTCCTTGGTGATGATAAGGCTGAGAGCCACTGGCCTACGTTTTATGTGGAATTCAGGGGACAAGGCGTGGGGAGGGTAGAATACTGATGGGGTTTCCTTCCCAGTAGTGAAGCGAAAGATACTTCTCACCACAGATTAAAGAACTCTCTAGGCCCTAATAAAAATATGTTATGAGGTGATTAACAGGAATCTTATCCCTCACATGTATAAATATGCTCAAAATGGATATTTTTACCACCTGTCATAGAGTATTAAAGTGAGTGCTTTTAAATAGAGCAAAAGAGGTACTGGCCTTGAGTTCACAAGTGAGGGGCGAAGGGAAGTGCCCACTTTCCGTCCTCACTTCCTTTGTGAGGTTTGCCGATGGAAGTGGCAGTATACGTGAAGAGCACAGATTTTGGTGCCAAAAGACGCAGGTTTGAATCAGTTCTGTCACTAAGGGCTGAGTAGTAGTGGACACACATTGCTTAATACCTCTGAGCTTTGGTTTCCAGATAAAAAATGGAGGTAATGCCTCCCTCTCCAAAGAAATGTAGTATTCCAGAAAGAAGACTGGGTCATAAACCAGTGATTCCTTTGCTTTCAATCCCAGTTCAGTCATTTACCTGAAGTGCAGGCTTAGATAACTTGCTTAATTCCTCCAAGCTTTAGTTTTCTCCCCTATGAGTAGATTATTATCTATTCATATTACCATCTGTCCTTTCAATCTCATAGGTTGGTTTTAAGGATAGAAGATAATTCAGGTAAAAAACAAAAAAACCTTGTAAATGGTAAAGCAATATGCTAATGCAAATGTATTATATCAGTGTAAAACTCATGCTACATTAGTTTTACTCAGATTAAATATTGTTTCAGACCAAATTTTCAAGGAATTATCCTGTTTATCCTTAAGATAAACCTAAGAGGTTTTAGTTCTAGTTCTCGCCACTTACCTCGTAGACCCTGTGCTTGCATCTGTTCCACCATGTCCCCGCCATTCTCCTGGCACTGTGTTGACTGTACCCATCCTCAGCTCTAACGTTGATCCTCATAGGTCCAAGCCAATCAGGATAATGCCTCCCCTTCCCTGGCAATTGCTTCAGGGGTGCAGTTGGAGTACTCAAGGCCTCGTTTCAAAAGTTGTGAGGTGAATCACTCTTCCCACCTGGATGTAAAAGCATGCAACCCTGGGAGCTGCTGGCAGCCATCTTGATACCATCAGGGAAGAGCTGAGAAAAACTGCAAAGAAAAAGAGCCATTGCCCTGATGATATCGTTATCCTCTGGATTAAATTGTGCCCGAAGCTAGTGTA
Organism: Mirza zaza; assembly: GCA_008750895.1. NCBI lineage: Eukaryota > Metazoa > Chordata > Mammalia > Primates > Cheirogaleidae > Mirza > Mirza zaza. The sequence continues at coordinate 41,404 of VSMD01033071.1, forward strand.
CTTCTGAGTTTTCCTGTTAGATTGAGGCAATAAATTTTCTTGATTCTGAGTTGGTTTTTCTGTTCTTACAAGTAAAACAATCTTAAGAAATACACCACGTAACCTTGAGCCAGTTTCATTACCCCTCGAAACCTCAGTTTCCTGATCTATAATGGGATAGTATAGCACCTATCTCATTAACACATAGGGTTGCAGTGAGGCTCAACGGTGCTTGAAGAGTGCTCAGCACGTTCATGGTACAAAGTAAGCACTCAATAAATGGTGACTGTTTTCATTATGCTTGGAGCTCTGGATTTTGTGTTAAATGTTTTAAATGCATCATTTCACTTCACTGATCAACCTATGAGGATTTCTTGTCCCAATTTTACAAAAAAAATGAGAGAGTTTACCTGACTTGTCCAAGATCCCACAGCTACCGAGAGGCAGAGAATCCACAAAGTATGATTGTTTCTCCCTCTTTTTTATCCTTTGACCGGATGATTGATGTGGAATATAGTGTCAATAATAATGAATGCCTATAATGTGCTGAGAACTGTTAAGTATTAAGCATAAAGCAGTAAATATACATAGTCTTTTAGAGGATACAATCTCACAACTATCTGAATTATAAGAGACCAGACTGAGTAGGTGCCTTGGATTTATTAGCATAATGCTAACCAGCCAACATCTAAATCCTATAGGCATATGAAAACACTCACAGTAACAAAAAACGTCTGCAACTAACTGCAGAATGTAGAGGTTATTTCCGTATAAAACTTAAAATTTGTGTATACATCTTGCATTTCAATTGCTATTTAATTTCTCCAAAAACACTGAGGTGGATTGTATAATATTTTTTATATTTGATTCTGTGGGTTAAAAAAATCTTTTTCATATGCACTATAATCATCTATTATCTCTGCTCTGACATGTCAACTTGTATACGTGTTCTAGGAAGTCTGAACAACACAATGAGATGTGACAATGAGAAGGAAGAAAAAAATCTAATGGTGTGTTTTACTGTTTACTTCTAGATGACATTCTCCAAATTTCTTTATATGTCAGGATCACAAAACTCCAATCACTAGGAGTGTAAATGACTGTATGGAAAACAATTAATGTGAATTTCTTCCTTATTAGTGTCGTCTTATGTGCAGATCAAGAAATTTCTCTATAGTAAGCCCTGAACATAAATAGGCTCTGAACTTGTCTTAACATCTAGGTAAATATTTTGTCTAAGAAAACTGAATCTATCAGGATACATCACGAATGAGATTTCACATGCTTTCACAGGCAGGGGGAGAAGCTCCACTTTCCTACTCTTCTTTACCCAAGGCTTTTCATGTAAATTTTGATAGAAGGGTCTGAGAGGAGAACCTGGAAAATCATTCTGTAGACAACATATGTGGTCCCTGATTTTATGAGATTTTTACCTGTATTGAAGCCATACATGAGGAAGCTTACAGATAACTGAGAACAGAGTTTGTTCCTTCTTTTTTGATAGCTTAGTCTTAGATACCTGAGAGTTGTGGGAAATGGACAGGTTTGTAGTCAGACAGATCTAGCTTTGTTCTAAGTGAGAGACAATTGTATGTCATTTAACCTAAGTGTTCTCCTTGTAAAATGAGAATAATAAAGCTACTTTATAGGGTTGTGGAATAAATTAGATAAATATAGGGCTCAGCTCATAGCAGCTATACAATAAAAAGTAGTTCCTTTTCCCTTTAAGAAAATATTTAATATGATGTGTTTCAAAGAAAATGTTCCTCTTAGAAATGTAACCTAAGCATCACTAGACATCACTAGTTTGGGAGTACAAATATCAAATAATAACTCATTTCCACATTTATATAATGCAGTAACTTCTGGCCACTACTGAGGATGTGTCTTATGCTGCTTCTCTCTTTCCTTCTTCCTATCCCTTTGTTGATTTCTGCTGCTCATGGAGATCAACTTGGGGACTACACCTTTCCTCTGCCTACCTCCAATGAGAATAGAGTGGTTGTCTTCTCTAAGAACCCTAAAGATTCTCAAATTGTAATACCACTGAGAGGCCAAATGACACAACTTTCTGATAAGACTTCAGTACACCAGGAACATGTGTCCGATGGAAACGCCCCTCTCCCCACATTCTGTTTCCCACTTTGTTACCTGGACCACAAATAGTACTTCCTGTGCCTGTGACCATGGCTTCTTTAGCTTCTGCTGGTGGCCTTTTTCCTCATCATCCACAGAGGAAGACCAGGAAATTCTCTATCCCAAAGTCCCCTTTCCTACATAACCCTACTACAATGTAAACAATTTTAAAAAAACAGGACTTTCAGACTGTGTTTCCCAGTTCATCATAATAACCCAGACTGTGAAATCCAGCTTAGGCTCAGCTGGAACCACTAGGGGTCTGCCTTAGAAATCAAAAGCAAGTATGAGACAGAGTAAAATGTGTAATATAAATTTATTCTGTGACATTTTCCTCATTGAAGATATTTTAAAATAGATTAAAATACATCAATATTTCATGAAAAATAAATACCTAAAAGAATTTAGATAATATCTATAATGTACATGATTTGAATTGACTAGCCATTTTTTTTCATTTCAAACATCATTTTTTTAAAAGTAACATAAAAATGATAAGGATTACTACATTCTTCATATATCCTTTGTCTCATAAATTTTAAATCAACTGCCAGTTCTTTTCTCAACTATGTATGTTAATGGAATTTGCTCCTGTTTTTGAATAGGAGTATCCTTTTTCTGTTTCTTAACAGTGGTATTTAGGTCTTCTTTCTCTGTTTCTTCAAGAAAATGTTTTATGCTGAGTTTGAACAGTAATCGGGGGTCTGGTCCAGAAAGTGGTGGACAATTACATATCTCTCTAATTTTGAGAGCCTACAAAGAATAAAATAAAAAATATATAATATATAAATGTATTAAGATTGTTTCAGTAATTCTTAATATGCTCTATATAAAACAAATATAAGAATACATTCTATATTTTTAGAATAAAAGGTCTCTTGATTTTAACACATAAAAGAAAACCATAGATAAACTCATGGGAAATAGTTACCTTCATGATTTGGTCAAATAATAATATTCTAAAAACAATAACAACAACAACAGAAATTGCATCAACTGCCCAAAAACACTATTGAGGTAAGTAAGTCATAGAGGTGTCTGTCTCTGTGGTTTCAAACTCTAGCAGACTCTAAGAAAAACCATTCAGATTAAATCTAAAGATTCTATGAGAAATTTTTTCAAGAAAAGGAAAACAGTAGAATATAAATGTCTGCACATACGAAAAAAATATACATAACTGGTACAGTCTGGGGAGGAATTGATGCTAATACCCTAGAAAAGTAAACAAATCAAAATCACAACAATTTTTAATCCCAGGGAAAATAAGATGCTGCAGGGGAAGGAAAAGTAATCACAGTATACTCAGCTGTGACTAGTGTTTGCAGTTTAAAACACCAAATCTTGATCTAACCAAAATCACAATTTAATCATTTTGAGAAGGGGAGAGCTGCATGAGTGTGTGCGTGCACAGGGTGTGATAGTGGTAAGAGAGAGCTGAAATCTGTCCTCTACAATGGAAAGCAAATAAGAGAAGGCCTAAAATTAAAGTTAGGAAGAAGCAATAAAAGCATGTTATTTAGATATAGGGGGAAAAACCAAAAGAACCAACCAACAGAGTTGGAAATAGTTACCCCTGAAGTTGAGGGCAAGGTAGAGGGACAGCTGTTTTAATAACTAGTCTTAGAGATACTATTCAACTCTTTAAAGTGGCTATATGGATAACTTTTAAGACATAAAAGCTAAAATAACTTTAAGGAAAAATAGTCAATATTTAAGGGGTTTTAAAAGAAAAATATTTAGGGGGAAAAGCTAGTTTGGTTTTCTAGTACCTCTGACTTTTGTGACATGTCTCATGGAAATAAATAAGGCAGTAAAGGTGGCAGTGTTTGGAGGGCTGGTTAAGACTTTAGAAAGGCTGACCAGGCAAGGTCTCTCTGATAAGGTAAGGACTTGGGTGGGCAGAGACTTGGTGAAGGGAGAGACCAGGGCAACCCAGGGGAAAAGCTTTCTGAGAGGGAGCTGTGAGCACAAGACAGGTGGGAGCATGCCTGGGGTGTTCTAGAACAGTGAAGAGGCTGGCATAGCTGAGGGCAGGAGCAGATTATGTAGGATCTCACAGGTTATGGCAAGGATTTTAAGTTTGACTCTGAATAAGCCTGCCTCTGATATTTGTGGGGTCCATGGCAAGAATGAAAATGGAGGCCCACATGCCACGTGACTAAATACCTAAAAGCTGTAAATCAAGTTAATAAACTATTATATGAAATATATTCTATTCTCCTACTTTGAGCAATATACATTCAAAATTACCTGGAAGTTCATGTACAAAATTCCAGAACATGTAAGGTTGTGGGGAGCCTACTCTAGCTCCTACCACTAGCCTGCTATCTGTCCCTTCTCCTCCCACCTTGGCTTATATGGGACTGAGAGGGACCCCGTGTGAATGTGTTCAAGGGAAGAGGTCCATGTGGGCCCTGGCAGCAGGCTTGTACATGTTTGGGCAAGGAGTTTCATTATCCCACATATCCACCGTGTGGTGTGACAGGGCACAGGTTCTTGGACGGGAACATTCCGTTAAGTCCCATGAGGGAGAGGGGCATGCAGCCAGAGGCAAGCAAGGGCAGGAGCTTGGATCTAGGGGCACTTCTTACTCTGATGAGGCTGTGAGTTGCCAAAGTAAGCTAAAGAGGAAAAACCATTATTTAATTTGAAATTCTTTGGGGGCAGGAGCCTTGTCTTTTTTTTCTTTTTAACTCACAAAAGATTCAAGGTGTTCCTTACATCTATTGAGTGTTAAATAAATGTTCACTAAATTAAACAGAATTGAAGTTAACAAGAAAATGTTTCCTAACTATAGCAATGAAGTAAACAGAAAGTCAGACCCCCAGCTAAAGTGTGAACTTCTCTCCAAATTGGGATACCTTTGAGAGATGCTATTGAGATCTACACTGAGACATTAGGCATAAGCTAAGACTGTCTTGGCAAAATTGGGACACACAGTCACTCTTACCCTAACTTCTTTTTAACTATGTTGATTTTCCTTTCCAAGTGAGAAGTTTATGGATCACGGCTACTATATCACATGTCTAAGCCCTGCACTGGTACCAGTAAAAGGGGAAAGCATGGAGTTCAGCAGGCAACAGATGGCATGGCTGAGTGGTGACTTTAGCAATGAGAAATGCAAAGCATCAAAGAGGAGAACAGGATGCCATCCCCTATAATATCTGTATATTCAGTAAAAACTTCACTTTCCTTTAAATTCATTTTTCATTTTAGTAAATAAACTAAACCATATATTAATATTTTATCTCATTCCTGATAGTCAAATTCTGGAAAGAGTACCGCTGCTACTGAGTACTTCACTGACATATTATTCAATGTGTTTCATTTATTAAGGATCTTACATCTCGGCTGGGCGCGGTGGCTCACGCCTGTAATCCTAGCACTCTGGGAGGCCGAGGTGGGCGGATCGTTTGAGCTCAGGAGTTCGAGACTAGCCTGAGCAAGAGTGAGACCCCTGGCCGGGCGCGGTGGCTCAAACCTGTAATCCTAGCTCTCTGGGAGGCCGAGGTGGGTGGATCATTTGAGCTCAGGAGTTCGAGACTAGCCTGAGCAAGAGCGAGACCCCATCTCTACTATAAATAGAAAGAAATTAATTGGCCAACTAATATATATAGAAAAAATTAGCCGGGCATGGTGGCGCATGCCTGTAGTCCCAGCTACTTGGGAGGCTGAGGCAGCAGGATTGCTTGAGCCCAGGAGTTTGAGGTTGCTGTGAGCTAGGCTGATGCCACGGCACTCACTCTAGCCTGGACAACAAAGTGAGACTCT
>VSMD01033075.1:0-65000 GCA_008750895.1 Mirza zaza
GGCGGGGAGGCCCCTGCGGCCCGGGCTCTTGGTTTGTGTGCGGCTGGATGGCCTCCTCCGAGCGGACTTGATGTATTTCTAGGGAATTTTGGCGCCTTGGGCTGTGTAGCGGGGGCTGCGCTCGCCAGCTTCCGAGTAGGCCCTGAGTGGGCCCTGGGGGGCCAGAGACCGGGGCGTGCGGGCTCGAGGGGGTGCAGGGGGCGAGGGAGGCCAGGGCGCCCCTCCCTCAAGGGACTGGGCCGCCGATCGCCGGCCACCCAACTTTGGGGGCCCCAGGGCGGCGCGGGGTGCCAGGCTCCGGGGACGCTTCCTGCAGCGTGCGCCCCGCGCCCACCCCTGACATTTGTTAATACGGCCCGTCCCCGCACCCCGCCGGCCTCTGCCCCCTGCCCTCACCCTGAACCCCCTCCTCCCCATCCCTCCCTTCCCTCTTGAAAAGCACGATTACAGTCTCCGGACGCAAGACGTGTTTGTGCCTGGCTTCCCGGGATTGTCATTTTGCACCTTCTCTGGTTCGGTTCCCTACTCCTTATTTACACACGCTACTTTTGTTTTTTCTTTTTCGGTAACTCGAGATAGTAATTTGAAATAATGCATCCACTGTTCAGCAGCCGTGGATTCGGTGCTAATGGCCGAGGGCTTGCAGGACGGGAGTCGATCAGATCTACAAGTGTTTTTAAGCATTAAAATATTAACTATCAGGTTTGACTTGTTTTTTGGGCCCTGGCAAAATGGCAAGAGCATGCTAGACCGGTCACTTTTTATTGCTAGGAAAGAGGAATAATTGTTCCCCCCTCCCCCAGCGCCCGGGCTTCTGCGTGCTTGGGAGGCTGTGGAGCGGTTCGGCCCGACCCTCCTGCAGGGCCAGCTCCGCCGGGCTGCCGGGGCCGGCCCCGGGCTTGCGGCTGTAGGGGAACCACAGTCCGGTGACTTCGTGTTCTTCTGGCGAGCCTATGGGGCATCTTAAACGGGGCTGTTCGGCTCAGAACCCGAGTGTTGGTGTGCTAAGAAACCCGACCGAGCAACATTCCAAGGAAACCCTGAGAATTTCTCCCTCTCCTGCCCTCCCTTCCCATACGACCATTGCCTGCTATTATTTATAAATCCACTTAGCCACCGAAAAGGCCATCGGACTCTGCAGCTTTGATGGCGGGCTTGCTGGTTTCCTCGACTCTGTTCAAACTCCCTGTCTGACGCTGGCCGTCTTGCCGTCCCTTCTTCCAAAACTTGAGCAGTTGTGTTGTGCTGTAATTAGGAAACGGGGAAATTGTTAAAGGCAAATAAATGATTTCCTGGTGCGAAAAGGAAGGCTCCCAAGGATCGGTCCCCTTTGTGGGCATTATAGGAATAGAGGGCGTCTAGTTATTTTAATTGTGGACGTAGCGGGTGGCCTTGTGCTGTGACATCAGGCTGAGTCTGAGAAGACGTTTCTGAACTCAGTAGGCAGTTTTAGTATTTACATGTCAAACACCAGCGGACATCTTTGTGTACACTGCCCCTTCCTCCTTCCTCTCTGTTACCTGGGTTAGATTATGTGCTCCAAAATTAAAGTTATTTATTTAGGCTGGTCAGCAGAGCCATGCAAGGGAGGTCGGTAGGCTGTTGTGTGTCACTCCTGACGTCTTGGATCAGAGAGCCAGCTTGCAATTCCAGATTTGATACAGCTGCCGGAGGAATCTATAGGCAAGATAGCGGGCTTTCCACGCTCATCTGAAATCCTTAGTGCCTTACAGAGGCTGTTTTTGAGGGCGAGGTGTAAAGACAAATTAGCTGTATGCTTTATTCTTTTCCGGTTGCCCCTTGGTGGTGGTGCGTTTTGCTACATTTTCTGTTACTTATGGGTGTACCTGTAAGCAGCTGCATCCTTTGCTTTTTGCAAACTCTCTTGGAACCCTGATTTCTGCTTTTCTATTTAAGAATGGAAAGAATTAAGGAGTATCATTAAATCAGCTTATGATGAATAATACATTATCTCAAAAATAATGCTTTAATTGCTGAAGACGCCATAAAGCTTGATAGTAATAATTTTATTTTAAAACGACAAAGATTTCTGCATAACATTAATTTAGTCTTTGATACAGTAATAGGAATGGCTTTTAGAAAGACAGATTCAGATACAAAAATGCATTAAGGAGCGATTTCCTTAAGTAGATGGGAAGTGTTAGAACTGCAAATATTAGAATTGTGGTAACATTTGTGTACTAAAGATAAGAATACTGCAACCATATTAAAGTTGATAGGAAAAAGTAGTTTTACGGTTCTTTTTCCCTCCTGGCAAACAAATAGGAATATGGTAGTTGAAATTCCAGTTAGGTTCGAAATTCCATTTTAAGAGATTGGTTATTAGAGCCCTTGCGTTTTCTTTTATCCAAAGTTATTTGCTTTGCAACTGAGCTATTTGCTACTAGGTTGAACAGATAAATAAGCAGCATCTTGAATTGGACAGATAAATAAGCAGCACTTGGAATCCAGCATTTAAAGGAAACCAAGAGGGGCCTATTCATTGGGGTTTTATTTAGCCGAGCAACTTCTCTTTCTGGTTTGTGAAAATGGATGTTTTCTCCTCACTCAAACAACATAATCCTTTCTAATACAAAAGATTTAGACCTTGGAGTGTGAAGGGTTAATGGTGGTCCCTCCCTGTTGTTCTCCCACCCCCCACCTCACTCATGATTGTTTTGACAACACTTTTCAAAGTGTGACATTCCAAGCCCCTACATAACAATGTAATATTACTGTAATTACACAGGTCATTACATTTTAAATAGAGAACAATAAAATGCTTATCGTCCTGAAAAAGAACAGGTGTTCTTGCCCTTCTTTGGTATTTATGCTAATTGTTTTTCATCTCCTTCAGAAATATTTATGGCGAAGCCTGTTTAGATTTCAATCTCAATGCAACAGTATTAATTCCACGCTAATCTTTATAGGTTGTGGTTTAATGTCTGCAGTATGGATTATGTGGTCAACATTCACCCAATAAGTCATATCTTAATGATTATAAATTTAATATGCCAGCGTTTTCCAGTTTGTCGATAATGAAGCTTTCTGAAACCCCAGAAACAAACTCTTAGGCTGTTGGGAGCCTAAAGTGCTTATCTGGAAGAAGTGTTTTTGGAAACTTTTGACTGCTTAAAGGAAGTAGCTTTGACTGATGCTCCCTATCTCTGATTGAGACAAAATTTTGAGGAAAACAATCGCCGGTCTTGCTAGGACTTTTTCACTTTGATTTTAATTTTGCTGATAGAGATTTCATTTAGAGTCACTGCTGGAACTTGGTCAGCTTTCTGTTTCTTAGCAAGCTGTGAAAAAGTTACAGGAAGGTTTCCGGGGCCTTGCTGATTCAAGAATGCTGTTCTGTTTGCAGCGTTGGATCACTGCAGTTCTGCACGCCATTAAAAAAAAATATTTGCTTTAGAGAACTAGCATTTTAATAGTTGCACCAGGGGCTGCCCTTTTAAAGGTTATAGTAGAAGTCTTTCCAGGTTTTGAATGCCTCTTTACATCCCATGAGGTGCTTGGGTGTGTGCAAAGAGTGCCTAGGTTTCTTGGTGCAGCCTCTCTTACACACGCACAGTGGGTAAACTAGACGGTATCTAAGGGGATTTTACATTTTGTCAGAGGTTTCACAACAGGGGCCCCGAATCACATTAAAAATGCACTGCAGAGAAGGGACAGCTGCAGATTTTTGTGTGGACGCGTGTTTCTGGACCATGACTAAAACTCCGAGGACCTTTTCCCCAGCTGTCTGGAAGTTATGTGGAAGTTGGTTTATTGGCAGTTAAGTATGAGACAACCTGGATTTAGCAAATGCTCTCTCCTACACAGGAAGTAGATGACATTATATTGGGGGGAGGGAGGAGACTTCAGGCAAGGAGTGATTTACTCCTTTTTTTTTTTTTTTTTTTTTTAAATCATGGCTTTGCCAAATAAATAAGCACTTTCCAAGGAAGTAGGTGTAAGCTTTTTAGTCTTGGTGTGTGGAAGTAGATAATATCTTTGACTGCATTTATAACTCTTTTGAGGTGACACATTTCAAAGTTTCGAAAAGGAGGGTGAACCAGATTCTTGAGGGTTTTATTTTTGAAGGGATGTGTGATGTGGGCGTCTGAGTTTCTTCTGGGAGTGGATACTGGCAACCGTGTAAGTAAATCTTCCACTCTGACTTATAATTGAGCACATTTGTGAAGGAAATGGTTAATTTTACAACCAAAGGCAAACTTGCACCTCGACAGGTCTGCTGAAAGAAATGTGCCCCAGTCCTTTGCTGGCAAGCGCGCCACCAGGTCATAAATCCACAGGCTTTATTTACAGCCCATAACCCTTATGAATGTTAAGATATTTGACGCCACGTTGGCCTTATAATATTCAAGGTCCACAGACATTGGCAGTAGCTCAGATTTCTCTCACTAATTATAAGCAATGAGATGTGGGGGGAGAGCCCAACGCAAATGCTGCCCTCTCCCCTCCAGACCCCCCCCCTGATCTGAGTTTACTGAGACAGACAGCTCCCCTCCTTTGGCAGCTGACTTGTACTTCTCCTCTAGGCTATTGTTATACACATTTATAAAGATCACTTTCAGGGATGGAAATTCAGTGGGGGGCTCTGCCCAAATGCCTTTTTCTAAAGCAAAGTTGCTCTAGGTGTTTGCATCTTTCCCCCTTTTCTTCTGGTTTCTCCCTTTTATTTTTCCTTTCTCTTTTCTTTCTTAATCTCCCCCTCCCCAGCCCCTGGTTTTTTCTTTCTTTCTTTCTTTCCTTTTTTTTTTTTTTTTGGAGATTACATTGCCTATATTGTGCATTTTTCCCAGAATACTTAAAGAAACCTGATATGAGAGACTGCTCTTTAATTTATATGATATTCCACTGAGCTGGAAGGGAAAATGTACACATTGCGTAGTGCACTGGTTAACATGAGAGTTTCAGAAACGTGAGGTGGGGTGAGGAGAGTTGATTACAAGAACTTAATAGATGAGTGAGGGAAAAAAATCCAGGTTTACTTTGGGGATTGGAGGAAAAAATGCCCTGGTATCTGGGGGAAGAGGCAGAGAAAAGTATCCAGAGGAGGTGGAATAAATGCTTGAGTAAGAAAGATAAGGAAAGTATGAGAAGAGAGGACCAAGATTTGGGCTTGAGGGAATTGAAATTGGGGATTGGAAGCTGATTTGTGGAGGAGGTGGAAGTGCCAGGGGAGAGCCTGTTAGGATATTGCCTTGCTCAGCAGATTGGTTCCAATTCCCTGGTCACCCATGGTGTTCTGTCCAGCAACAGATAGGTTTCATGTCAGTTACCATGTAAGCACCCGGGGCTGGGGGGACTGGGTGGGGCATTATCTGTGGTTGAGACCCTGGTGTGAGAGAGGGATTGTCCTGCCAATTTTAATTTATGTTTAAAAAGTGGGCAGTTCTGGTGTGTGTGTGTGTGTGTGTGTGTGTGTGTGTGTGTGTGTGTGTGTGTTGCAAACTGAACACGCTGTGAAAGGGTTGCAAAGTGTGGGATTCCGAGGCAACTGCTGAGCGGCTTGGGGAGGTGATGGCTCTGTCATTTCTGGCTGGATGTTTCCCTTCATCCATCCCAAACTTAAAGACCCAGGCCGAAAGGTTTTCCTTTCTAATCAATGGAATGCAGAAACTTACTAGCCCTCAGGGAGAGATGTGAATCCCTAAACAGCTCATTACAAAGATGGGGCTGTGGGATCTTTGAACGGGTTATCAGCCGCGGTGTTCTTCAGTTTTCCCAAGATAGGTTTTTCTTCCTTAGGCACATCTGATTTCGGGCTGGTAATTCGGCCCGTTATATTTTATTCCTTTTGTCATGAAGTAGCCCCAAAACAGTTCGGTCTGCCTAGAAAGGAATGCATAGGAAGGAGTGGGATCAGTTCTGAAGGAGTTAAAATTGCTCCCTAAAGTTTGGCATCATGAAAATAAATTTGAGGCCTGGTAGGCATTAGCAGGGCACAGCACATTTACAGAGCTTAATTAGTAGGAACTGTAATTGTTCATGGTCTGCCAGAAGAAGTAATGTTCAGGAAAAGTGGAGTCCCTCTCTTGCAGTCTTCAGTTTGAAACCGATAAATCACTTGCATATTTGTGTAGTGATTCAAATGGAGCTAAGACCTCTCCCATCCCAACATGTGGTAAATTGTAAAGTCAATGAATTGCAGATGTAGGCTACAGTGAGATTCTCTTAGACAATGCAGAATGAATGGGAAAGAGTGATGCTATAAATATTTACTGAGAAGATAACTAGATTCCTTCGTGCTGGGCCAATTATGATGTACTAAATATATTAGTAAAATGCTTAAAAAATCGAGAGGATTTGTGTGGGTCTTTGGGTGGGTTGGTTTGTTTTGGAAAGTGAAATAAAAGGCACTATGTTATTGTCGTGTCAGTTTTATTAAGCCTGAATCACAATGGCATGCCCACGGAAGGACACATGAAACCCACATTAATGCAAATTAATTCGTTATGAGTTGCAGCGCTGTGACTGCTAAATGGAGTAATGATGGGGCATCATTTTAAGAGTGTTAGTGTAGCAACTTTTAATGAAAAATGCTGTGTTGGGAACATGTCTCAGCACTTCAGCCCACGTGTTTTTATATATGCTAGAAATATCTTTTGTACAAGAGCAGGAAACTTGATTCACTTAATTTTTTCCCCAAACAGTTTAAGAACTTTAATTATGTTTTGATGTTGAAAGAAAAGCATGTAGTTTTTCTCAAAAATCAACCCAGAAATGCCTATCACTATGACCAAATTCAACCTCAGTTTTTCTTTTTTTTTTTTTTTTTTTTGCAAGAGATTGCAGCACAGAGTGGAAAAACAATGAATGTAGCATCCCCCCATAGACCTATAGGTAAAACTTTCTTGAAGCGATTTTTCCCCTGTTTTTTTCTTCTTAGAGGATTTTGGTCTCAGGCAGTGTTGCAAGTCAATACTTCTTTCCCCAAATGTGAGTAGGTGGATCTGTATGGAAGCTGTAAAAGTTAATGATCGTTCTCTGACTCATAGCTGATGGTTTCAGGTTGAGGAAAAGAAAAATTAATGAGGGTAAATAGATATTTGATGGAACATCGAGACAGTGGGAGAGATTGTTCTTGTGTCTAAAGGCGTGCATTTTGTTGCAGCAGAATTTCTGAGGGAGAATGCCAGGAAGGAAAAGGAGATGCCATTGTTAAGTTGTTTTAGGATAGTACAAATGTTCAGTGTCTAGATCTTTGCAGGAATGTTTAAACTTGCGTACCTACCAGTCAATTCTGGTTTTGCCTTCCCTCTTGAAGTTGGAGGCCCACTTGGCACTTTTCATAAGGGTAGGCAGTAACCCAAAGTCTTGGTCAAAAGTTTATTTCCCATTAAACATAGAAGGCTCTCAGCATAGGATGGAGGCTGGGGGGCGGTGCATGTAATGGTCTGTAGTTGCTACCTCAGCCCCTAAAATGACTACTGACCTAAGAAAAGATCTTAGATACACTAAAAAAAAGTCTTTTAAGCTAATGACATGGAAATTGGACTTAAAGTCTAATCATGGTAGTAGCTACAGGGTAATGAGGAAAGTGGACCAAAAACCCCCCAACCTCTTCAGAAGTGGATTGATATATATATATATATATATATTTATATGAAAGAGAAAGCCAGGTGATTCGTAAAACTGAAAATAAAGTAAATGCTCCACCTTTTCCCAATTTTGCAGAATTGAGTAGACATCAAAAATTAATGTTCATGATGTTGGAAGTTAACTTAGTGCTGGAAAAACCAGCATCAGGTTCCAATTTTTTTAGTCGTCTTTGAGGATGATAGTCCTGTGGTTGAACAAAGCTGTTTCCGCTTCCTCCTGTCTCTGCGTATTTCTGATGTCTTGTATGTGAAACATCAAATTTAGAGCCCGTGGTAGTGCTTAGAAATAAAACGAGAGCAATGAAGATATGATAGTAATAAGGGAAGCGGTTAATCGTAAAATGTTGGTCTTTAAATTGCTGAAGAATTTCGCAAGCCTGTGCTGAGAACTGCCAAGTCTCCATGGTTCTTCCTTTGGACAAGTGAAGGCCAGGGCATCTGGGGGCAGGAGAGTTGGGAGTGGGCTTGACTACTATAAATAGGCACCCACGAGGCCAAGGATTAATTTTGTTGAGAGTTTCATGGGAAGGACTGAAAAGTACCTTGGAGTTCTCATTTGGTGACTCTCCTGAGCACTCTGGGGAGGGAGGGGAGGGAGGCACGGTGTGGAAGTTGTGACACATGCCCAGGTCACAGCAGCCACCTTTGCGGGATGAGGAAGTGCTCCTGGAGTGCTCCCAGGGGGTGTTTCTTAAACTCAGATATGCTGAGTTGTCTTGTCTTGGATCTCTTAACCTCCCGATATCATCCAAAACACAAAGGGTCAACCATCTCTTCTCTGCGTCCTTATATCTTCTAGAGAGAGATAAATAATCAGTTTAGAGTGCCAAGTGTTTACTGAGTGATTGTACGTTGTCTTAAAAAACTACACTGTACCGAATGAAGCATCTTTGTGTTTTACAGGGAAGGAAAAAACAGTGGAAGTGTGCATTTTAGAAAAATGTTTTTGGGAACAGAGGAGGTGAAAACTCAAAGGAGAAACAAGAAAATTTTAAGTTCTTGTTGCTGTAGCTGGAGGAAGTGTAGCTTGGAAATCTCTCCAAACACAATGCTTACAGGCTGGGAGTAAAGATCTCACGTAGACCCAGAATAAGCTGCTTGTGCTGGGTGTGTTTGTGAGCTGGTTGAGGCTTTTCTGTGCTGGACACCTGAGGGAAGTTACGTTGCTTTGGGGGGGGTGTTAGAATGGCGTGTGTGTGTGTGTGTGTGTGTGTGTGTGTGTGTGTGTGTGAGAGAGAGAGAGAGAGAGAGAGAGAGAGAGAGAGAGGATAAAATTAACTTTGTCCTGCATGTTGGTTTCTCTGCCAGAATCTTCAGGAACTTGCAGCTGCATTTTTACTGTGTTAGTTGCAACATTCTCTCTAGGATTGTTGGTGTTCTTTGGGTGGCGATGAAGGCAAGGATTAAGAACGGAACTGGACAAGTGAAAATTGAATTTGGATTAGCCACAGTCTCATTAATTTATTCATAAGGCTGTGACTATATGAATTTTTTTTTTCCACTGCATATCCTTGGTTATCAGGTGTCCATTCAATTTTAATTGACGATCTAAGATTCCTGTGGTTAGCCTGAGTACAGATTGCCTAGGGCTCCGCAGGGTTTGTGGGAAGAATAGCTTGGACAAGTTTCCATTAAGCTCTGAATCAGGCAGTTGGAAAAGAGGAGAATAAAACCAGCTGAAAAGAGAGGGACAAGTTGTTAGTGTTGCCTACTCTGCTTAGAAGGGAGCAGCCTCCTCTCGGACTAGAGCTGCTCTCCAGCCAAGAATTTCAAGCTTGCAGAGGAACCTGTCCCGGGCACAGAAGTTGTTTTAACATGATGCAGAATTGTCACAGCGATTAGTGCAATCTTCCTTTACTGACTGGCAGTTCTTACAAAAAGGAGAGGCGGACAAAGGGTTCAAATTCATCTTTCTTTTTCAGCGATTCACTTTAGGTGAACTGCTTCTGAGTGTTTGCGGGGGCCGGGGGGGTTGGGGCTTGTGTGTGTGTAGGACAGATCTTCAGTTGTTTTAGGGGACTGTGACGGATACGGGGATTTTTTTTGAGGGTCCCATCTTTTGGTGCCATCTTTTGATTTTGATTAATATTCTATTTGGGGCAAGCAGACTTTACATATATTTTTGTTTGTTTATTTGGAGCAGATAAAACAAATAAACTATTTTTGTTTATTTGGCCCACTGTTTCCTAAAATGGATACTTAGAGCCTTATCCCATGAGCAGTATGGATTTAGACTTTTTTTATTTGATTACTTCTGTGTTGTGTTTATTTGGAATTAGTTCAAAAGTTCTTATGTGAATTTCCTTTTTTATTTAAAAGAAAAAAACAAACAAAAAACCATTGTGTGCGGACTGAATGATTTTTCTTCCAGGGAGCAAGACACAAACTATTTGGATCTGAAACTTGCTCGCAGCCTAAATCAGGCTTTGTTCTAGTGACACAGAAGTGTTCTGGTGACAGTAATAGTACAGTAGTAGTAGTAATAGCAATAGTTTGCTGTAATAATACAGGTCTGTGTTTGGAGACGCAACTGATTTGCCTACTGCAAGCAGGGGCAATGGGCAGCAATTTCACAGCGATGTATTTTTAGGCAATTGTTTAGGTCCTTTAGTGGTTGTTGTTTATACACTAGATCAGCAGATGGTGTTTGTTTTCCCAATTTGTAGGATTCCAAGATTAGCAAGTATTATTTGGGAAAACGAGACATCCTGGTATTCCTTTCTGCGTGGGTTACCTGCTGCGTCTATGGGTGGTCTGGGGGAAGGACGGGGAGAGGCTTCAGCCTTGTGCTGGGGAGGGTCTGAGCAAACCAGGGACTTAACATTCGCTCAGTTGCCCACTAAGAGGTGGTCCTTAGCAAACTGGTGGCTCTTGGCTCGCTCTTTGGGGAAGTGTGGATTACTAGAGTGCAGGCTACAGAGATGTCCTGGGACAGGCAGCTTAGTCATTGTGAAAGAATGTATAAGGCATCGGGTGGCCCCTGAATTCTGTCTGACACATTTGTTTTCCCAGAAATAGAATCACGTTGCAGAGCCAGGGCCCACTTATTAGAAATATAAGGTGTGGGACGGAGGGGCTTATACTTGTTTGCAGTCTTGTGGCTTCTCACAACCCTTTCTCTCATAATCTTTCCTCTTGCCTACGTGTCGCAATTCTGATGACTTTTTGCCGCACACAGTTAATTTTTCTCTAGCAACCTTCTCAGCACACTGGCTTCCTTTATGTCTTTGTGGGCATCCGCCTTTCCTTTTCATGTCATCGATTCTCTCTCCTGGCCACCTCCTCTCCCCTGTTTGCTTATTGAATAGGCGCTTATTTATTTATTTTTTTTAACTTTACCTTAGATTGTTATGATCATCTTATCCATAGCAACAAATAAAAGTACACAGGTCTTGATTGAATGCCAAGGCTGCAGTTCAATCTAGGAAGGTTTGTCTGCTATTCATAAACTGCTTAAGATGTTTTCTTGTAGTTTGTGACATAAGCAGAACGCTTTGATTTGGTTTCTTTCTACAGCTCCATTTTCAGTCCGGCAGCACACATTACTCTGCGTACAAAATGATTGAACACCAGATTGCAATTCAGGTAGGAAATGCAAGAGATTCTGAAGCTTGAATTGTCAATATGTAGGTCTCTTGTGTCTTTTATTCTCCGCCCCTTCCCCCAACTGAGATGATGGTGATGATGATGGTGGCGGTGGTGGTGATGGCGGTGGCGGCGGTGGTGGTGGTGGTGGTGGTGGTTGACTCACTGGGGGAGGTGGGAAGCAATGAAGAAAGAGAAGCTGGAGAAATGCTGCCAAAGTGATTTAGAGATAAGGAGAAAAAGAGAAGCCTGTGCTTATTATTTAGAGTTTCTTGGTCAGGCCTAATGGGCACACAGACCCCAGCTTGGCTACTGCTTTTTGCTTAGGGAGGGATCTTGAACTGGGAGTAAAATGGGGCAACAAAATGAGAAAATGGGAAGGATTAAGCAGGGGGTGGGGTGGGAGGGTAGGGTGGGAGCGGAGGCCGAGTGACAGCCAGAGAGTTGTTTCCGGTGGATCAAAATCACGTTAAGTGGTGCTAAGAATATCACTTTTGACCTGGTCGTCCTGAAACGTTGATTTCTCTTGGACCTGTTGATATATGACACTAGAAGTGCTGGAAGGGAAAGGCGACAGATCCCAGCTTCTGATGAGTGTCCTGTTTCCTGCTCACGTAGCACTTCCATTCTTTTAAATCCAAAGGCTAAACAAATCACGGACTAATACAGACTCGGAGCTGAACTGATGCCAGCAGAGTGCAATAGAGGAGGGCGAGCAGACTAATACGATTTTCCTCTTGTCTGCCTGGCCTCACGAGGATGGATGTACCTCATGGCGTAACTAGTGGTACCCAAACTTCTTGAGTGTTTTGGTTTAACCCTTTGAAGGGAGTCCCTTGCCTTTCGTTATAGTGTTTAAGTCTGTCTTGAGGGTCTTCTCTTCTTAGCAAGTTAATGTTGGTTTGTTAGATCAGTTGCATTGTTCCATGACTCCCTTTCTGGTTGAGAGACCTTGCAGACAATGTGTGTGTGTGTGTGTGGTCTTACCAAGTTCCAGCCACACTGGACCTTTGTAGCTCTGCCATTTCCAATCTGCGTTTTCCTCCATAAGACTTGCAAATAGCCAGTTGCCCCAGGTAAACTGAATCATTCCACCAGTGAAAACCATGAGTCAGCAGACATTTTTATTTGGTGGATTCCTAGGGTTTTTGTGCTGATTTCAAGGCTACAGCAACTTATTTTAAAAGCATTTGATTACTTCTGCAGTCGTACTTCTGATTTCCTTGTGCATTTTAGGGGGAAAGTGTGAGTCTTGGTTTTATCCCTCCACCCCCACTATTTTCAAGACTGGTGTGTTGCTGCCGCAGTTGTTCTTGCTGGCACAGTGCCTCTTGGGCCCTTCCTCTTTTTGGTTTGAATGGCATAGTTTCTTGCTCCCAGAAAGTGGTTTAGATGCGGGGGCCCAAACCCTAACTCTTGATGAATGGGTGGTTAGACGGACAATATCCTGAGGCCTACTACATCTCATTCCTGTTGCCTGGGGTGTGGGAATTGTAGAGGTTGAATAAGACTAGTGATCCTTATCTTGGTGTGGAAAGGCTGGCTGGGGCCATGTCACTGGGAGACCAGCCCAGCCCAGACCAGCTGTTGTATCTTTACACCCGTGGCTGAAGTGCCCCTTGTTAGGCCGAGCAGTTCGTCTTTCTCCAACCACCTGGCACGGTGCAGGCCATGTGAAGCTCTTTCTCAGGAGGAAGATGGAGTAAATTACAGAGCTCATTGTCTGGAGGACTGAAACCATTACTATTCCTCCATGAACAGGTAGTATTGTTCTCCCCTGCTTCTATTTGCTAAGGCTTGATGCCCATGTGGGCAAACAGAGAGACATTTTATTAGAGGCCCAGCACCATGCTTGCAGTGTTCATTCTCCCCCAATCTCTGCTAGACCCGCACGGGGCCAAGCCAAGTGGCATCTAGCTGTAATTTTAGTTGGATCATCAAAGGATAAATGGCAAAAAACAAAAGGAGCAAAGGGAAAAAAAGGGGAAACCTCAGACAAAATGAAGTTGTTCCCAAAGTGAACTGGGCAGCTCAGCAGCCTAGGGGGGCCGGGCAGGGTAAGAGGAGAGGGTGACCCCGCTCTGGTGCAGTGCAGAGCGGACATTTTCGCTCCTTTCTCCAGTTTAAGGCTAAATGATCATTGGGGCAGAATTTTCTTCCCTGGAAACATTAAACTGTTGAACGTTAATAAATACTATATTTCAATAGGGGCTATGCTTGTTGCTCCCCTGAGTTATAGCCTAAAATAAGCTTAAGTAGTGTGACACCTCGTATCACATGCGACTCATGCCCTTTCCCCTTCCCATCCCTCCTGTTATCTGAGGACTGAGCTATGTTCTGGGTTTATGTGAATGGTCTTGGTGATTCTGTAGACACGTCCCATTCTGGTAAAAGGTTTGGGCACATCAGTTCTGTGTTGGGATCGTTCCTACTTTTGACAGTCTCCTGGCTCCTCTCCATTTTGAAAAGACATGAGTAACACAAATGGCCACATTCCTCCAAAATGGATAGCACTAATAGAACTAGAATGAAAATGAAAAGGCCTTTTAGAAAGGATATAGTTATTTAATTCTACTGACTTTTAAAAAGTTTTATTGAAGTGTGGTTTAAACACAGCAGAGCACACAGATCTTTAGCAGAGAGGTGGGTGAAGTTTTACATATGTGAACATCCATGAAACCGTCACCCAGATCAATATATTGAATGAGGTTGGAACATGTTTTCTGTGAATGATCAGATGGCAAATATTTTAGACTTTTAGGGCCATACAGTTTCTACAGTAACTACAGTTGACTCTTGAACAAGATGGGTTTGAATTGCGTGAGGTCCACTTATCCGTGGCTGTTTCTGCCACCCCTGAGACAGCAAGACCAGTGCCTCTTCTTCTTCCTCCTCAGCCTATCCATTCTGAAGACGAGGACAAAGACCTTTATGATGATCCACTTCCACTTAATGAATAGTAAATATATTTTCTGTTCCTTACAGTTTCCTTAATAACTTTTTTTTTTTTTAAAGAGACAGGGTCTCACTCTGTCACCCAGGCTGGAGTGCAGTGGTGCAGTCATAGCTCACTGTAACCTTGAACTCCTGGGCTCAAGCAATCCTCCTGCTTCAGCCTCCCAAAGTGCTGGGATGACAGGCATGAGACACCATGCCTAGCCCTTAAAAACATTTTCTTTTCTCTGGCTTACTTTATTGTAAGAGTACAGTGTATAATGCATATAACATATAGAATACGTGTTAATTTTATGTTATTGGTAAGGCTTCCGGTCAGTAGTAGGCTATTAGGAGTTCAGTTTTTGGAGAGTCAAAAAGTTACACTTGGGTTTTCAACTGTGTAGGGGGTCAGCACCCCGAACCCCTGAGCTGTTCAAGAGTCAACTGTACTCAACTCTGCTATTTGCTTCAGAATCAACCAGAGATAAACCTAAAGGTATATGTGTAGCCATCTCCCAAGAAAAAACTTAAAGAAACAAAACACAGGCAGTGGTTGGATTTGACCCCACAGGCTGTAGTTTGCTGACTTCTGATAAAGACCTCCCCAGATGTCTCCGTTATTCCCCTCTATTCCCAGTTATCCGGCTTTTGCGTCTCTCCTCTGCCCTCAATGAAAATTCTTACCACCAGTTAGTTTTATCTATCACTGTGGGTGAGTTTTGCCTTTTTTTGGCTTCATAGAAATGGAATCCTACAGAATGTGCTGTTTCACGTTCACCCTCACTCAGCATTATGTCTGTGAATTTCCCCCGTGTTATCGTGGGTAGCAGTGGTTTGCACTTTTTCATTGCGATGTAGCATTCCTCTTGTGGACGTGCCCCAGGGCTTTCGTCCTGTTTGTTGTTGCTGGGTATTTGGATTGCTTCCAGCTCTTTGCTGTTATGAGTAAAGCTCTAGTTAAACATTCTCAGATGCGTCTTTTGGGGGAATATATGTTTCCATTTCTGTTGTTTATACGCCAGGAGTGGACTTGGAGACGCATGGGGTGTATTTAGCTTTGCATTCACCTTTTGAGGGAGACTTGAACACCAGACTTTGAGTGTTGCCATTGCAGTGTGCTAGCGCAGTAGTTGTCAGGTGTGTGACTGATAACGTGTAGGGGAGCCCTAAAATTGTCCAGATGCAATCAGAGGCCAGTTTTGTTCAGCTCAGGTACAGGCCCCTTCATGCCGTGGTTCAGCCTCTGGCCCCAGCTCCTAGGAACTCCTCCCACCGTCTCCACTCAGTGGGGAAGAGGCCTGGCAGGCTCAATTCTGAGAGGTGGACCCAAACCGCATGGTGTAAAAGCAGAGCTGCCTCCCACGATTGCCCTGCGAGGGACCGCAGATCACCGCGTCGGCCTCCCTCCGCGCGGCGCTCCGGCTCTCAGCACTCCAACCCCAGGATCAGCATGGTAAAGAAGGTCAAGACCCGCAGAAGATGTTTCCCTTGGTTTTCAGAAGGGCTACTTCAGAACCAATTAAGCCTTTGTTTTTAGAGTATTTTGGCCAAAGGTTGATATTTTAACACTGAGTCAGATGTGATTTAGGAAAAAAACTCCACATGTAGCAAAAACAAACTGTGTAGACCTTTCTTGGTTGTTTTTCTTTTAAGACGTGAAGTGGTTTGTGTGCGTGCGCTTGTGCGTGTGCGCAAAGACAACTAGGAGAGGATCCAGAAGAAATGGACCATTTTATTTGTTTACACAGCTGAGCGGTGGTGTTGCTTTCTCTCTTGTTCTTATGCTCACAAGTTCCCATCTGAGTTTACCAAGGCATAGCCCTTCAGCGTGGTCTTAGAACTCCTCCACCACGACTCGGTAAGGCCACCAGGACCCTTCTCTGGGGCCTGGGTGCTTTTTAGATACGGGGAGAGAAAGATACTCACTGAAGCATGTCTGTACCCCATAGTGGCCGCTTCTTCCTGGATGGGACTAGACGTTTAGTCTCGTCCAGCTCTAAAAATTGTTCAGACTCCCTAGGTGCTATGGCTCGGAGTCTGTCTCCTTGCCTGAGTAGACCCTTGCTGTTTGTGACGAAATGGCCAGGGATTAGCAAGAGTGGATGTGTGCCGAGTTTGAGGATGAGGTGGCCGTGTTTGGGAGGGCTCCCTGCTTTCTCCCAGTTCAGGTTTCTGATGGCGGTTGCCTGTGTTCTGGCCTGTGCTCTCGCCCACCACGAGTTCCCTGGCCCCTCAGTGTCCTCGAGGATCTGCTGTCTGGGTTGAGCAGCAGATCCCTGCCAAGGGGAGAACTCCCAGGATCTAGTTCAGTTCTTGGCCCAGTCACTTCCTCACTTTCCCTTTCGTCCCATGGCAGACTCTGGCTGTGCCATTTCATGTCCATTTGCCACAAAGGAATGAAGGGTGAGAGAGAGACAGAGAGAGAGGTCATTTTACTGGAGTAGTTTGATGAAGCCTGTGAGTGCCAGGCAACTCACTCACTGCAGAGGTTCATTCATTCGCTGTGGTGGTGAGTTTTACCTTAATTATCTAAGTCCGTACCTCAGAACGTTCATTCATCAAAAATATTCATTGTGCGTCTGCTGTGTGCCAGGCCACTACAGAATTCATCAGTGAGCAAAATAAACAAACATTCCTTGTTCTCACCAAGCTTAAATTCTGGTGATGTTTTAAATACTGGCTTATAAACACCCCATCCACTTTGGTCTGATTGAGTGGGATTCTGCCGCAGTCCAGGAGTTACATTTTTAATCAGGGTTGTGATTTTCAGCCTATTAAAGTTTGAGCATTGTTGCCTTAGAGTTTTCTGAAATCAATCAATTGATCATTTATCGGCTACTCGGTCATTTTCACTTGCCTAATAAAAATCGAGGGCTGGCCAAGTACTCTTATTGGGATAACAGTTTCTTTTCTTTTCTTTCTTTTCTTTAACTATGGAATGTATTGAGTGTTGAAACATTTTCTTATTTCGAATGGGAAACTAGACTGCCCTTTGGTTCTGATGAGCTGTTGAGGCCTTTATTTCTCTACGCTTGTGTGAAGACAGCCAGGTACTTTGGCAAAACTCAAGAAGAGGCATTTATTTATGAAAGAGTAGCTTGGACTATAATGTGCTTGGTCTTGGGGCACGAGGCAATAACAACAGTTAATAATAATAGCTGCTTATGTTTATAGGATTCTCCCAGTGGGTTGGGTGTTGAGTGCTTTATGTGAATTATTTCTTGATTTCTCCTAACCATGTGGAGGGAAACCTGAAAGGTGTAGTTACTGGTATTGTCCCCATTTTGTACATGAGGAAACAGATATCTGGGATGTTTTCCCCAAGGTCGGTTGGGATTTACACCCAGGCAGTATGACTGGAGAGTGGCTAATATTACATATATAGCCTTGTGGTAAGAATTCTCTGCTCAAAGTAATGCTCTAAAGGGTCTAGGGGTTCTGTTCTCTGAACTAAAGCAGCGTCTCCCACCCAGGCTTCTGGTTGCTGGGAGCTTCTGGAAACACAGAGTCCTGGGTGCCACTCCTTGGAGAGTACCATGCAATAGGACGAGCATGTATCACCTGGAGGTCTCAGGGATCAGGGAGAGAGCGGTTAAGATGCAGATTGGGACCCCACCCTCAAGTTTCATGTTCTGTAGGTCTGGGGTAGGTCCTGAAATTTGCAGCTTTAACAAACTTTCAGGTAATGCTGACGTTCCTTCTCTGGGGACAGCACTTTGAGAACCACTGGACTAGGGCAATGGGTCCCACGACCCAGGCTACGTGTTACAGTCCCCTCGGAAGCATTTAAAACAGTATTCAGGGGTAGACTCCGCCCCAGACCAACTGAATCAGCATCTCTGGGGTTTGGGGCCCGGGCAGCCTGGGTCATACAAGCTTTCCAGGTGGAGACAGCAGATAGGGGTGTGGTGCATTGTTCTGGGGAATCCTGGAGTCTGCATCCCTTCCCCACTCTTAGGATGGTTCTGAGGCGTGCACAGTCATGTTACAGAACAGCGGTGGTGGTGTTTTGTTGGGTTGTTCATTTTAGCTTGACCCTCTTTCCTCGGGGGATAAAAGAGGCTGGTTACATTGAGAATGCCAAAGGATGGCTCATATGTTTGTTTAAGTGAGAGGAGTCTCTGTTTTGAGAACATTTTATTAGCAGGTAATCAGCGATGGCCATTGTCCCCTGAGTTAGTAGTGCCAAGGAGATAAGATGGGACTTGGTGTCACATGCAAGAGGCTGTGGAACCCTGAAGCGGGATGGGTAGTCTGGTGCTCTCAGACTTCACGTCATGCTCAAATGCAGGTTCAGATCCGGTAGGTCTGGGGTGGGGCCTGAGATTCTTCATTTCTAATAAGCTCCCAAGAGATGCTGATGCAGCTGGCCCCAGGTGGCTCTTAGAGTGGAGCAAAGAAATATATTTTGATAGGTGAGGAAAGTGAGGTGTATAGAGGTGAACTTGGTGGAAACAGCAAGCCAAGAATCCAGGAGTGCAACTCAGCTTCATTTCTTCATTTCTACCTTTCAAGTAGAAGTTACTGTCTTGTCTAAGCCAATAGCAGTTGTATTACATTGGCCAGATAAAATAAAGCAATCTAGTTTCACTATTTTTACTTACATCGTTTTAAAACTTCTATCTGTTATAATTATATTATTGTATTTGTATGAGTTGAGAATATGGTATCTGTTCATTCTCCACCATATTAAAGCACTTGGTTCGTCGGAGAGCTGGTAAGGATGCAGGGAGAGTATCGGGGAGTCCTCGATTGGAACACCAGGTGAATGAAAACAGTTGTTCTCTTGGCCATCTGTAAGCCCCCTTATTGGCCACAGCAAGTGGGTATAGAGTTCTGAACTATAGTAGTCAGCTGCTTGTATTTTCTCAGCAAAATTTCATAAGCTCTACTTTATAATATTTACTTTTTATAAAGTCCCTGAAAATCATGGGGCTGTTTAGCTGAGCACAGAAATTTCTAAATGGGTTGGCGCTAACATTTGCAGGCTTATCAGGCTTAGTAGTTAATTTGTTCCTGGAGTTTGATTTGGTTGCATGATATCAAATCCTGATCAAATAGATAAGTGGTTGCATTTTTTTTTTTACCTGTTTACCTTGAAATCTCAGCATACTCTTCAGTTAAACAGAAATGTCAGCAGACCATTGTTCCTGAGGGTTCTGCCAAAACCACTGGGTCGTTGGCAGTGTGTTTAATATTTAATGAATAATAGATTGAAATTTAAAAATCAAGTTTAAAAGTGGTACATGTATTATATATCTCTATATCTATAATATATGTTATAAAAAGAAACATTAGAATCAAACGTGTGAACTCTTTGAGTCATCTTCACAAAACCCTAGTTCTTTAAGGGAGGCAGCTGGAAACACACTTGGTTACACCAGATTGCACAGAGATTGAGGCCGGGTTTGGAAACTGGCATGTCTTGGCTGTTGGTAGTAGTAGGGGCTGGATGAGACAGGATGGCTTAGTGCAGGGTTTCTCAACCTGAGCACTGTTGACATTTTAGGTTGGATAACTCTCTGTTGCAAGGGACTACCCTGTGCATTGCAGGATGTTTACTTAGCATACTCTTCCTCACCTCTACTCTTTTGATGTTGCTAGCACCCAACAAAAATGTGACAACTGAAAATGTCTCTGGAAATTGCCACATATCCCCTGGGAATCTAAATCACCCTTGGTTGAGAACCACTGGCTTAGAATAACAGTTTAAACTGTGCACCCTACCGCTGATGCTATAATCACCTTTGCATCACCTTTGCATTTTAAAGAAACAGGTACCAGAGGAGATGGGTAGTGCAGTTTGTGCTTCTGGTGTCAGATACCTGGGTTTAAGTCTCAGTTTTGCTGAGCTTCCGTTTCCTAATCTGTAAAATGGGGATAATGGGAGTACCTGTTTTCCAAAGGATTGTTGGGAGATTAAATGAGGTAAGTTATGTGATGATCTGGGCACATAGAAGGGTGCTTGATAAATGTAAGCTGCTATTTTTTGCCTTTGAGATTATGACGTACTTGTTTGCAGATTTGAAATATGCTTTATCCTGACATGCATTGTATATTTTTTATTTCCTGTCAAGAACATCACACATGATAAATTTGATAACCTGGACTATCTTTGCTGGGTAACAAAGATTTATGACTCCTACTCCTGGTGGTTGCTGTTTGCATTTCTCTTATGTCACTTAAATTTTTTGCCTAGTCCTTGTTACACTTGACTAGAATATAAGTTCTTCTGAAGGGCTGAGATTGTGTCTTACTAATATTTGTATCCCTGTATCACTGTGTAGTAATTCCTGGGACTTCATAGTCAAGGGATATGAATGTGTTTGAGTACCTAATTGTGGGCAGAAAGGAAACAGAATGTGTAAGTGAGGTTGGGTGGGTGTGTATTAGAGATAGCAATCAAAGGGTGCTTTTTGAATTTTTAAATAACAGCCTCTTTCATAACATCAAAGGCCAACAGTAATTCTTTAAATACTCAACTAGATAATTTGAGATGGGTGTTCAACCCCTTTGTCAACTTCTTGTTTTTTTCCAGGTATCTCAAATTTTGATTTCTGCTCTTATTCAGTGCATGAATTTGCACCTTAATGACTGTGGCATCACTCAGTGGTTAACCATGGTTGGACAGGTTTATATTTCTATAATTGTCTTCTGATTTTCAAAATGCTTGGAGGTTAGTTTGCTTTTAAACGCAATACTAGCTTTTTTTTTTTGGGTAACAAGTAGTGTTACCCATTGAATCAGACCATTTTCCTAGACTTTGACAATTGTCATTCATTCCTACAGGGAACCTCAAAAAAAATTTAAACAAATGTTTTCCTATTTGTGGGTGGATGAGCTTGTGCAGATTTATTCCTTTCTATTCATAAATCCTATGCCTCCCTGGATTTTGAGGTTGAGATGAAGCATCAGAATAAATAGCTTTGGTTGAAAATCGGGAATTTTCCAAGTTTTGAAAATGGATGTGTATGGCAGTAGCCCATCCTAGGGGAACTGGAAGATTATTTTCACGAGGGCTTTGGTGAGGCTGCCTTATAGGGAAGCCAGCATCGTGTCAATAGTTTTTAAGTTGATTCAGCAAGCATTGCTGATGATTGAAATTGAAGAATTGTAAAGACAATTCATCTTGAGGAATAGAGAGCATCGGGTGTGAGCCAGGCTGCTGGGAGCAGACATTGACATACGGGCCGTCATCAGACTAATTGTTGTTTGAATTACCTGTTATGATCCGATGACAAATCTGCCTTGCTCCTGCCACTGGAGCAGAAAATGTAGCTTGAATTGGCGTGATGTTAGCAAGTGTAAACTGTACTTCAACAAGATGGATAAACCCAATTATGGGGCAGACCTGTAGAGAGAAAATCCATTTAAATCTCGTAATGTTAAGCAGAGCTGTGTTTAATTCATTTGGACCAATTTGGGAATGATGTATGAGTGCTGGTGAGCATTAGTCAAAGGGGGGACCACTCAGGGGAGAGGGATGTGCCCGTACCGCAGGCACATCCGGGGAGGCAGCTGGGATGTCGTCCCAGCCGTGCGCACTAATGGCGGGGAAAGGCAGAAATGACGAAACGATGTACTGCCTGCTGCTGGGGGGAGCCGCGCCGTGTAAATGAACCAATAAGGGAAACATGTGAAGCAGAAAGGAGAGGAGTTGTTTCTCCTAAATGCTCTTGACAGTCCAAAACATGAAGGAAATTTGAGGTTCCTCTCCTGCGTCTCCAGCCCTGAAACTCTTGGGGGTTTGCTAAGCTGTGTAACAGGAGGCCTAGCAAACCTCTTGCTTGAAAGCTTAATGATGATTTAAGAGAGAGAGAAAGACAGAGAGAAAGAAAACGGACAGCTAAATTTAAATCGATATCTTGGGGCCCTTGGTTCTCTACTGGAAAGCATTTAAGAGGCGATTATTATTCTGAAATATCTGTATTATGCATATTTGAAAGAGAGTTTTTAAAATTTTTCCTATATATTTTTTAATAGCTACTGAATGGTGATCCAGCTTTACACATAGTAGGCACTTCATATATACTGATCAGGTCTATAAAACATTGAACTTCAGAAAGGCAGCTTTCAGGGCTCTGTACTGGTGTTTGCCAGACCTCAAACTCATTAGGATATATAAGGGCCCAGTTTCACCCAGTAGTCATTCCTGGCTTGCATTGCCAGGAATTTTGTGATTTTCTATAAAAATTTATGATTTTACCTTTTATCCATGCTTCTATAGTGTTGGTTTTGCCAAGGATGTTCTTAGAAGATTCTGGTTTCCTTTTATTAATATTTTGGGAGGAGCCGATAAAGCCCCCAGTGAGTTGTTATTGTTTGGTGTTTCTCTTTTGGTTTGGGGGAGTTTTCTTCTTGTTCTTCTTTCTTTTCTTTTACGGAGTAGCCTGGCCTTGGAGACTTTGCTTGTTGAAAGGAGAACTTAAAAGACTATAGAGTACATAAGGAGTTTGGCAAGTGGACTGCCAAGAAATTCATGGTTGTGCACTCTTGCCCTGGCACCCATAAATCTAAGGATTGGGAGTGCTGGGTATAAATGAGGTTTAAAGCCTTAAGAGGTTTTTTTTTTTTTTTTTGTAATTTGGGGACAGATCATTGTATGGGGTCAGATCATTGTATGGGGGCATGCTGTACATTTAGTGCCCATTCTGGGCAAGTTTTTTCTCCCAGAGACAAATTTGGTAGGATTTGACTTTCTTTCTCCAAATTTCAGCTCATTTGAAGAACTTATAAAGGAATATAATAAATTCAGACTCGTAATAACATTTCAACACTATAAATTGTGAGAATCTGAATTTTCCAATCTAGTTGCCAGTAGAATGTAAGTAAAACACTTTGAGAAAATTTAAACTACCATTTCCACCAAAAAGCCCCCCCCCCAGTACATTTAGCCCTCCTTTTGACCTCCCCAGTGGTAGACTTCCAAATCATTTAAGAAGCAAGCACTATTAATTAAATGAACTTGGAAGAAACATATTGGGATGTGCTTCCGAGTCTGAAGATATTTGAGCTAAAAGAAGCATCTCTTGTGTTCTGTTAGTTTTATGGGGTACTCTGTCTGGTTTGGCTCAAAAGCAGTTGTCAGATTTATACTCCTGAGGGTGGGGTATAGACAATGTGAATTGGGCAGGCAGTGAATAAAAGAGTTTCTAGAGAACAGACCATTAAGGAAAAGAAAGCATCCACTTTGTGAATTAGAATGGCCTGTGTGTGTTGGGGGTAAATCTTTTCAGGGCCCTCTGGGGTTTTTCTCCTGGTTACCTGGCTGCTTTCTGATATTATAGCAAAGCTGAAATTGTACATGACATGCAGAGAGTAGTTTTTGTCCTTTTGATTAGCTCCTAAGATGTAAATATACAGCAAAAGACACAGGACTATTTAATATGATACAGAAAGGAAATAGTGAGATATCTAAATAATAAGGGCTTTATTGATTTATGGGATGTATGAGACTCAATTCAGGAGTCTTCCGGGAGTCACGAAGTTCTGAACTTGATTCTTATTCTTAAAATCAAAAACAACCCCCCTTCTCTGCTCCTGGTTATTGGTCACTTAGTTTTTATTCTGGAAACCAACAGCATTTATTTCTTAATCATTGCTGAAGAAGCCGAAAGTTTCCTGTTACTTAAAAAAAAAAAAAAGCTCATTGGTTCAATGTTTTAAAGACATTTTTTTCTGAAAGAGAACTTAAAGGAATGTTCGAAAGTGCCCGTAAGCTAAGGACATGTTTACTAAAGCACCAGCGTGTTTTATGCACCCTGTTTGGGTTTGTGTTTTCTTAAAACTTGTCGCCATTGCCACATTTTCATAATAGTGAAAGCGGATGACGAATATTCCCCCCCCCCCCAGAAACCTGATTTGTGAAGCCATTTGTGTCTGAAGAATTGGCACTCAGGACTTGCATTTGAGCGAGGAAAAGGCTTTAATAATGTGTTGGGCCTGTCTCCTTGGAAGAGACCCTCTCCCCCCACAAAAATAAATGGGAGAAAGAAAAAAAAAAACAGGGAAAAAGCTGTTTTTGCTGGGATGGCTTTTCAGTTTGGTTAAATCTGCCAGTTTATCTCTATCAGAAAATAAATCCCGATATGTTACTTCTGACATGATTTTGCCATTTTGGGATAGTTTAGGAAAAAGGACCAAGATAGTTTGTTTTTGCAGATGGGGTTGGTCGCCCATCCTGAACTGTTTATTTACATAGTAATAAGTTGAGAGTTGTTTGGTGTTTCCTACCT
The DNA here is from genome assembly GCA_008750895.1 of Mirza zaza. Taxonomy (NCBI): domain Eukaryota; kingdom Metazoa; phylum Chordata; class Mammalia; order Primates; family Cheirogaleidae; genus Mirza; species Mirza zaza. Next base: position 24,371 of record VSMD01033075.1, read on the forward strand.
TCACCCTTGTTGGAATTTGTGACCAAGATGATAATCTCCGGCCACATCGGTTTGCATAGCAGTTAAAAGAGCCCAGCAATGACTTAAACGTGGCAGGAACCAATGATCTGACATATAAAAAAGTACACACACAAAACCACATGCCATATGCAAAGTAGATAGGGTTTTGATTTCGGCCTCAGTGGTTCTGTTATCGTTTCTTTTGCCCTGAGAGCGGATTTTTATCTTTTGGTCTGACTTCTGGTTCAGTCATGGTTTGTGGTTTCCATTTGCCATTGCAGCTTGTGAATTTGGCTGCTGGGGAACTAAGGTGGTCAATGGGAGTCTAAGGAAAGGTGGTGGCCCCAGGATGACATTCCCAAGGAATATGGAGATTGAAGATGTCGTGTAGGGCGGGGTACCCTGGCAAATTTCTGCTGAGCCATTGTTCCTGTCCTGGGTACCCGGCTGTCACAGCTACCCCACCTGAGCCGCCTTCTCCCTCTTCCTGTGTTCCTTATGTAATATGTCGAAGGAACTATTTTGGAAACATCCAGATCATCTTGTGATTGATCTTCCTGTTCTGTGTTCTGGGCCCCCCCCTCCCCCCGCCCCCATTGTCTGCTTTTCTGTTATCTCCTTTAGCAGGGAATATTTTTTCCTTGTTAACTAGTTTCCAGGTCAAAATTTCCCCAGAAAATATGCACTTTTCTTTTTCCTAGTATCTGATTTCTGCCACTTTTTACAAAATAAAATAAGCCGGAAAATTTTAAATTGGGCAAATTACTTTATTGCTTTGTGCCTCCAGTTTCCCATCTGTGAAAAATGGGTTTACTAATAGGAGTCGCCTGTCATAAAGGTTTTTGGGAGAATAGGTTAGAGGGGCCTAGCCTGGTACCTAGCACAAAAGAAAGGTAAAGGTTTAACGGTGTTATCACTATTACTGGTGTCCCTAGGCAAACCGGGACAGTTGGTCACGCTAACAACACTGTTGTTACTAAAAGTCTTGCCAACTTGACAAGTCGGTGATATATTGTATTTCATATCTTTTATCTTACCCCCAGCCCCCAACAAAAGAATCCAGATCTGCAAGAGAGCAGGCCAAAATACCTTTTGAAGAGAGGGTGAAAGAGTCTGTGTTGTGATGAAATTTATCTCCCCATGGAGGGAAAACAAAAACCTATAGGGGAGACTGGACTTTGAATTATTCAGCTTCTGATGAGCATGAAATCAGTGACAGCAAGACAGGAAATTTGTGGCCTTTTGGTTGTAATGTCTGCTCTCTTCTTTGGTTGAATTTCTATTGCTTAGAACTTTGTTAAAAAATAAATTTAAAAGTCATCCTTTTGAGCTCTCAAAAGGCAGAGGTCTGGCTCCTGGCTTGCAAACCTAATAACACTTATTTCTTTCTTTATGAGGGAGTTTCTTGGGCCGCTGTGGTCGGCTCTTGTTTGTCTGAGTGTGTAATAAGCATGTAACAGCCCTCTCCTCCAATTTGCCTCCAAGACAAGCGGTTGTAGTTGGTTACTGGGGACAAGAGACCTTTGGAACTTGTGATTGGAAGCTGACGGCTCTGGGGTCGCTGGGTGCCAGCGCCCTGATGGAGAAGGCCCTGGCATTTCCGCAGCTGAGCCTGTGCCCGCAACACAGGTCCGCTCGCTGGAACTTTTTTTTCTCGGGGCTCTCCTGGGCAGGATATCAGTTGGTGGCCGGCGAACCCAGGCCTATTCACACTTAAACTTGGATAACAGCGATGCCGTAAGGAGCTTGTCCAGAATGATTTATTCTCAGTAGTAGTTAAAAAAAATGACTTCGATTCTCCCAGTCTACTTGAAAGCAGCCATTGTTTCCTTAACACCTCTGGTTCCAGAAGGTGCAGTTCAGACCCCCCTCATTTGCAGAAGGCTGGATTACAACACAGTGCTTTGAGATCTGTCCATATTTATTGCTATCTGTGTTTAGCTTTTCAGAGGCCAAAATGAAAAGAGAAAGAGTGAAATATGAGGAGTCAGAAAGCAGTCTTGATCAATGGACTTCTCCCCCACCTTTTGGTTTGGGGAAGTGTAAACAATAGATTAGTGTGATTATACCCTCCCCCAAACCCCTTATAAAAAAAAAAAGAAAAAAGAAAAAAAAAAAGACTTGCGTTTCTGCAGGCTTTGTTAATCAGAGAGCTATGGTATTTTTTTTTGGCATTTGCCAATCTTTGTAGCTGCTCACTGGCCTTAGGCTGCGGAAGGCCTGTTTTCTCGTCCTGGGCAACCTGGCTGATGGCAGGCTTTTTAGCAAGAGCACTGCCGTACCTTTTTAATTGGTTAGTTCCTCTAAGCGATGATTTATTTCCTACCTATCAGAAATGTCTTAATTTACTTAATCTGAAAGTTCCCCCTTTTTAGTTCCCTCCTTTTAAAAAAAAAATTAATACCACCAACAAAACTATTTCCCCAGGCGGCACTTGGTGTGACAAGGCGTTTTTCTCTGGGGAGAACCTTGTCTTTGTGGATGACAGTGGGGAAGAATTAATTAAGGGAGAGGATGAAGCTTAATAATTGGAGTTAGGGGGTCGGGAGTACTGAACACGCCCAGGTCTGTTGTTGAGTCATCCGGCGGTGGGTGGCTTAGTCTCTGGGTCTTGGTTTGCTCATCTGTGAAATGCCTCCACAGGATGTGTGCAGTGGTGAGACCAATTAATTAGAAGCCCTAAAAGTGTTGTTTTGTCTGGAGTTGGATGTTTCTGGTGTGAAAAAGGAGGTATTATGGGATGAAGGATAAAAGCGCTTTGACTCTGAAGTTAGACAATACTTGGGGACTCAAGTCAGCATTGTCTGTTGATTGCATGTGGGACCTTGGCTAGTTATTTAACTTTCCTGGGCCTCAGTTTTATCTATAAAATGGGGACAAAACCTGTCTCAGAGGATTAAATGGGATGACCCAGGTACAGCCCTGACACAGTGACCAGCACCCAGGAAAGGGGGTGACACCTGTAATCCTGGCCAGCGCTACCTGTCGCTGGGGTACTTTGGTCCCTGCTGCTATAGTGAAGGCGAGTGGACAGCCTTGGTGGTTGATTTGGTTGCGTCTTTTTGTTCTGTGTTTTCTGGTTAAATTTCTTCTGCTTCTCAGAAGCAGTGAGAGGTGAACTGTATTCTGCTTGTCAGGTGGCTATCAAAATGGGGCTTTGAAAAAAACTTCGGGATCCTTCCATAGAAGGAAACAGATTCATTTGCTACTCATCTTGACTCATATTTTAGCTTTCCCTTCCCCCAACACATATAGACACACATACATCGATTTCTTTCTTTTTTCTTGTGTTACTACAAGGATCAGTTTCTTCTGGCCCAAGTCCAGAAACAACATGCCTGTCTTTTTTCATCGTTGAGGGAAAACAGTCTGAAGGCACCATAATTCCTTAAATTGGATTTCAATTCTTGATCCCCTTATTCGGTAAACAGAGTGTTATATGAAACATCATTGTTTGGGAGCAAGAGGCTGGCAGCCTTGCCTTTATTTTTAGGAAGGACAGGCACTGCCTTGGCGCCTGCTGGGACGAGGCTGTGGGTGGAGTCCCCTCGAGGTGAATGCCCACCTTCACTTGGGACAGAGGCATTAATCCCTTTCCAGAAATTGCCGGTGGAAGTTGGGAGGGCTGCCTGTTCATGAGCAGAGTTTAACTTGGGAAGAAGCCTGCAGTTGTGTGTGCGAGTACGTATTCTTGTTAACTCTATTAGTGCCATGGGCAGCCACCACTTGAAAGCTTTGGAATCCTTATATTCAAATCAAAGGCACCCAGAAGCAAAGATAAAGGGGGCAGTGTGATCTTCAAAGATGAAGGAGTAAAAAAGTAGTGGGGAATATTTTCCTGGGTAATTCTGCCCCCACTACCCCCCCTCCCCCCCAGCCCCTTAAAGAAATACTAAGAGTGTTAGCTGCTTCCTCTGTAGTTACGTGGGAACTCAGAATTGGCTGTTTATGGAACAGGAGACAGATGACTTGAAGAAAACAAAATGAAAATGTCTTTGGCTGGTTTGGAGCTTGTTTCGGGGAGTGAGTCACTCGATGTTTCTCTGGTTCTCTCTTCCTCTCTTGCCTTTCTTCCTTTCTTTGAGCTGGTTTCGCTCTGAGAGTACAGGCTTGGCACCCACTTACCCAAGAACTGATTAGTTCCTAAAAGAAGCAGTGAGTTGATTGCTTACAGAGATGATGTAAGCTTTGCTCTGGGGTACATCAACTTGGATTTCTCATGCTTTATCTTATAAAGCCTAAATTAACAGCTGGTTTGGTTTGAGTTCTCCGGGATCTGACTAAGGGATTAGAGTCCATTCTCAAGTGAGTCAATCTAGTTTAATTTATTTCAGGTCTATCAAAAAAGATCAATCAAAGCTCTTTTGAAAGTAAAGCTATAATCGGTCTGCACACTTATAAGTCACTGTTGTTGCACTTGGTGTTTCTCTCTGGTGGAAAAATGCATGGGCTGTGGTTAAGAGGATGTATTAGAACATTTTTTCTGTGTACCTCCCTTCCTTGAGGCCTCCACACCTCCCTGGGAAGATTTTGAGAAAGTGTCGTGTTGGATGACTCCACTCAGGTGGGAGCTGTGCTGATCTCCTGCTCCTTTTTCTTTGAGGATGCTGGATCCCTGTTTTGGAAATTTCTAGTTCAGTGTAATTTAACACCTGGACCTGAACAAGTCCAGCCCATTTCATGTCACTGTTTTTTGCTCCTGGGCTTTTCCTTGTAGATATTGGTGGGTGAAGCATGTACTGAATTCTTTGCTTCCAAAATGTCTGCAGTGAGGAATTACTCAAGTAGTTCCCAAGGCTTAAAGGGAAGCATTCTCGGCTGTGGGGGATCTAGGCTTTTGGGAGCGCTGGAAGCTACAACCTGTGACACACATTCTTTTGTTCCCATTTTAAAAATATTTACTGAGCACCTATTAGTAGCTAAGAACTATCCGAGATGCACATGATATACCAAGAGAAATATCAAGAAATAAGGAAGTGGTTAAGAGCTGGTGGTTTAGAGCTTGAATCTGTGAATCTTAAATCTTTGAATCTGGCTTTGCTACTTTGTAACATTATGACCTCGAGCAGATACTTTCCTAAACCTCAGTTTCCTTGTCTGTAAAATAGGCATAGTACTCCCAACTGCTTCAGTTGACCAGCCCCTCCCTCTCCTAAATATATATAGTAAAACTATCTCTTTCAAAGGCTTGTTGCCGTAAGGAAATGAAATAACACTGTCTTTTGTCCCCCCCCCCCTTTTTTATAAAGCCACATTAGGGGAGTTTCCAGGAAAGAGAAACTTTTTTCCCCAAATGCTTCCAGCAGAGACAGTACCTCTTTCTGCCATCTTTCTGCACTGCCATAACAGTGCGTGTGAATGTCCTGGATGGTGCTCCTGAGAGCATCAACTGTACAGAAAAGAGAAGCTGCTATTGGGAATATAGCCGGGTTCTTACAAGGCCGTGCCCCAGAGCCGCCACCTGGTTTCCAACTGTGCAGATGAAGCGTGGGTACTTTGGTGAATTTGACATCACGGATGATCACAGAGCCGGGAAGATTGTGATGAACCTCACAGGCAGGTTAAACAAGTGTGGAGTGATCAGCCCCCGATTTGATGTGCAGCTTAAAGATCTAGAAAGCTGGCAGAATAATCTGCTCCTGTCGCAGCAGTTAGGTTTCATTGTATTGACCTGAGCTGGCCTCATGGACCGCAAAGAAGCAAGAAAACACAGGAAGAAAAAGCCTGGGATTCTTTTTTGGGGGGGGGATGTAATATGTCCATACAAAAATGCTTCAATGGGGAAAACAGATACTCACCAGGAACACACAGTCCTTTAGGGTCTGTAGTATGTCAGTTTCTCTGGGGATGCCTAGGCATAGGACCCAGTCCCTGCCCTTTAGGAATGTACAGTGTGTTGGGGAAAAGAAATCACTTGGCACGGGAGGTGTCTGGGACTGTGAATCCCACGTTTTGTTCTGAGCTTCTGTCTTAGGTACCACTTGCCTTGGTTCAAGGTATGCTTTTTGTTTTTCTTCCATTTGACTAAATGAAAATAATGTGGGTCACTCTCTACCTGCCTCTCATTAGTGGTTCCTTTGGAGATAGGCTGAGTGAGCCATTCACCCTTTCGTTACTCCTAATTTCCTTTCTGTCCACCAGGTTTGAACCTTAGCATTATTACTAATGTAAAGACGAGTCTAGTCTCGGTTTGTTCAGTTCTGCAATGGGTCTGGCATTAATCCATGGAGTGTGTGTTAAGGGAGGGGAAAGCTCACATTTTTGAGGTCCTCTTATGTTTCTGTTGAGTGTAGGAACATGTGCTTTGTTTATTCAGCAATCGTTATTGCAGAAATAACCTTAATAGCAAAAAGAATAAAGAATAGATATCAGTTTTTGAGCTCTTACTATGTACCAGTTTCTAGAATATTTTATATATTTTTCAGCTTAATGCTCAGAACACCTTTATACATCCTCATTGTTCAGATGAGAAAACTGAGTCTCAGAGAACATGGGGGGGACATAGCCAAGGATACATGGCTAGTAAGTGGCCACACTGGGGTTTGAATCTCTGGTGCTAGGACCCTGTCATGCTATATGGTCATTGCATTGACATGGAAAGGGAGAGGCTGCTGTTGGGAATATAGTCGGGTTCCTCTTTCAGAATTAGAATCCTTTTGCAAGTGAGTAATCAGATGTGGGTTCCTGTGTCTCCCTCTAATACAAAAGCCTCTTTTTTTCCAAGGCCCAGTGTAGGTCTGGATCTGGGCTCCTCTGGAATTTCTCTCTCTGGCAGGAGTGGCTGAGGCCCTGCACATGAACCACTGGGTACCTCACCAGGCTGCATGCGCCTGACATTGGTAAGGATTTGCAGCTTCAGGTCTGGCTCCCCTCCTTCCCGTCTCTGCCTCTGGAGTTCACCATTTAAAAAAAAATAAAAATAAAAATAGGCAAAGCACTTTAGAAAGTCGCATGCTGGGTTTCTACTATGTCCTAGAAACTGTCTTAATTCATTTTCCCCTTTACTCTTACTTGAGTAGAAAGAAAAAAAAATTGATAGTCAATGCTAATAATTGTGGCATGTAATGTAATTGGAAGTGTTTCATTGACATGCTCATGAGAGTCTGCGGCTTCATCTTCAGGCTTGGATGTAGCACTAGACTTGCCTTGAGTGTCTGCACAAGCCTTTGATGCAGGTAGACCATATTATAAATAGGCGCGTTGCTATGGTGAGGATGGCAGTCCTTGCTTGCTGTGGGTAACCTTTTCTACCTTCTCGGACACTGTTTTAAAACACAGCGGCATGATAGCATTTCGTTTAATTTGGACCAAGGTGGGGTAGATGAATTGTTGAGATTGAGATGTAAGATTTTGTGTGTGTGATATTTTCAAGGGGGGGTGGGTTGGCTCACCTAGCACTGCGAAATATGTTGGAGATTGGGCTTCCTCATGATTTATTGAGAAATATATTTTTTACTGGATGGGGTGAGGGGAGGGTGGTGGGCAGAAGGCTGGGCTTTCTTCTCTTCCCCCTCCTCCTTTCTCTGAGCATTTCTGCGAATTTGTTGGCTTTGATGCCCAGCAGCTCATACGGTGAAATGAAAGTTCAGGTTGGCATGATGCAGAAATGATTATTCCTAGTAGTGAGTTCCCATTACTGTTAATAATATAAAGACAATTGCCTGCCTCTCAGCACCATGCACATGGCTAACAGACAGTTATTTCTCCATGGAATTGGACACAGCAAGGAGGACTGGTGTGTTTTATTAGTGCCTGTTCTCCTGCAAGTTCCTGGGATAACTCAGACACACATTCATTTACTTTTTTCCTATTGCTTGAAGGGCAGCTACACCTATTCACTATGAGAGCAGTTTGGGTTTGTGAAATTCTTTTTCTCCCTCACCCACTCCCTGCCACACATCCCCATCCCTCAAAATTTTGGGTAAAGACACAACCTTAGGATCCTAAAGGTTGTTAAAAATTAACCAGCCAGCCTCTTCTAGATCTTTCATGTTTTCAAGCCAGTTTCTCACCTTTAAAATGGGAATAATGTTTCCCTGCTCATCTCAGTGGGTTGTTTTGGAGCATTGAGGATGAAGTTTGCTGGAAGAAGTCCTCTGGGGCGTGGGGGAAATGTGACCAGAGACAGGCTTTTCAATTTGGAGACCATGCCGTTTGTGCTTTGGTCAGTTGGAGTTGGAATTTGTATTTTTATAGCTTAGTGTGGCCTCTTTCCTTTTTGTAACCCTCCCCACCAAGGTGAGCTCTGCAGCCTTCCTTAGGCTCTCGATTCCTTCTTCTAGTGGAGAGTCTGTACCAAATTGGGATTCCAGACTGCAGCCACCTAGCTTCTCTCAGCACCTTTGGGGACTCAGTTTCCCTCTCTGGGAAGTGAGGCTTGCTAGTGGGGTATATGTCCTCTATAATGTGTGAGGGTGTGCCCCAGCTCCTGAGTGGTTCAGAAAGTGGGGACCCACTACCCCTGGATGAGAAGACTTACAGGGTGACTCTCTTCCACCACCAAGGGGGTCAGGCTCAGATGCCACCATAGGGACAGTGATCTCTCTAAAGGGTGGTCCCTGTCCCTCAGCCAGGCCTGTGTTACCTCTGGAGTAGAGATGGTGCAGGCTGCTGCTTTTCCTGGTAAAGGCCGCTGCCAGTCTGTCCGGCTGTAGCTGACCATTCCTCCCTGGCGCTTTTTGGGGAGGGGGCGTTGGAAGGAGTAGCGCACGCTTGGACGCGCTGCCTCTGGCCCTGCACCACCGAACCTGTGAATTCCGCCTCTGCTTTCCGAGGAAACCTCACAGGGAAGGTGGAGTGAGGTGCACAATAGAGTTGGTTGTCAGGGCCGGGGAGCGATGAAATGCCACCAGGTGTGCCTTGCGCCGAAACCCGGGCTGCATATAGCCTTCAGGACGGGCTAGCTTATGGATTTATTTAGAAGTATTTCTAGAGAGTAACCTCATTGGCTGAAAAGCCTATCTGAACAAGAGCTCCGTTGTTCGTTCCCAGCCCTGTTGCCTTGGCAGGCTGCACGCTCCAGGCGGCCTGTTGGTCAGGCCTTGGAGAGCAGGGAGGCCTGGGGGTGGGGTTGGGGGTGGGGATGTGACCAGTCCAGGGCCCAGCTCCTTTCAGGACACCCCATGCCAACCCCAGAGAAAGCTCTGCCCGTCCATCCCCTCGGGCAGTGGGATTGGGCAATGTGGAAAACAGAAAACGCACGTCACGTCGGTAGCACGGATTCCATTCCACGCTACCTCGCTTCCACTCCCAGCCCTGGGAGGGATCCGTGCCCTCCGGGAGACACCCAGAGCCCACAAAGAGACCTTTGTTGGAGCTGGAGGTGAGAATCTGTGGGCGTCGGGATTCCTGGGTTCGAGTTCCAGCTCACTGCCAATCGCCCAAGCGCTGGGCTAACGTTTCTGGAATCAAAAGGAGTGCAGCCTGCCCAGCAAGGCCTGCGGGAGCTGGAGGCCGCAGGGCGCTAACATCGCACTGTCTTTGCCAAGCGGGCGCGGGGCTCCTGAGAGAGAGAGATCCTAGGACAACGGGGTAGGAGGTGGCAGCTTGAGGAAGACCCCATGCGTTGGTTCTGGCCCCTGGAGACCTCCCGAAGACTAGACTCTGAGCTGACCCCTCTGCGATTCTGGAATACAGTGTTACTTAATTAAACTTCTAATGTTTCCCTTACTTTGCTGACCATGTAACTCTTAACCTTGCCCAAAATTGGGGAGTACCATGTGTCTTCTCCCCAGCCCATTCAGTGAATCAGAGTCGGGGGTAGAGGTGGGGGCAGGACCTGGGAATGTGTCTTTATTAACCTGCTTGCCAAAATGCTTTTGCCACGGACTGTCCCCAGCTTCAGCTCCGCACTGGGGTCTCTATGCTGAGATTGTAAAGTTCCTCGGAGCACACTCGGACTTGCTGTGTATATGTCTTGCCACCAAACACGTGGAAGGTAGTGTTGGCGCGGTGATGCTCCTCTGTCGGGGAGGGACCAGGCAGAAGCCACACCTCTTGCTTCCCAAGCTGCTGTGACCTCAGGCTCGTTCTCTTTTGAAAGTAACAACTCTACTGAGGTACTTAGAAACCATAACATTCACCTATTTGACGTGTATGGTTTAGTGATTTTTTTTTAGTATATTTGTGCAGCCGTCCACACTAACTCCAGATCATTTCGTCACCACCCCACAAGAAGCCCCATGCCCATTAGCAGTCTCTCCTTACTTCCTCTCCCCTCAGCCCCTGGCGATCACTACCGATTTGCCTGTTCTTGACGTGGCATGCAAATGGAATCATAAAATACTTGTTCTTTTGTGTCCAGTTTCTTTCACTTCGCAGAATGTTTTCAAGGTTCATCCAGTGCTATACCAGTACTTCGTGCCTTTTTATGGCCAAATACTATTTTATTGTATGGCTAGATCACCTTTTGTTTATTCATTCCTGTCTTTGGCTATTATCAGTAATGTTACTGTGAACATTTGTGCATGCATTTTTGTACGGACCTAAGTTTTCATTTCTCCTGGGTATAGCCCTATATGTGGAATTGCTGGGTCATATGACAGGTCCTTTATGAGGAACTGCCAAACTTTTGAAAACTTGAGTTCCGTGATGCGCCAGTTGTGTTAGGCAAGATAGCAAAATGTGACTTTTGATTGCCAGAGACCATGTAAAGATTGCCTGTTAAAAAAGTGGTTCAGGAGGCTGAGGCAGGAGGATCACTTGCACGTAGGAGTTCTAGACCAGGAAGACCCTCTCCCCTCAAAAAAGAAAATGGTGATCATATTAAATCCATCCCCCATTGTTCTAATTGGATGGAGACCCACGTGCTGCATTTCATTCCTCCAGTAGTTCTTGACTCTGGTTGCGCAGTGCAACTACATGTGGGCTCTTAGAAAACAAAAGCCTCATCTCCAGGTCAGTTCAATCATAATCTCTAGCTCCTGGAATCACAGCTTGATTTTCACAAATTGGTGTTGTCCACTTTTCTCCTTTTTTCTCCGTGGGTGAGAAGAAAAGGCGCACATGGGGTTGGTCATGTGGACCAGAAGGAATTTACAAGTATCACGAACATCCTCTGATGGGGAACCCCTGGGCTGCTCCCTGGTGCAGAGGGGAACCCAGAACTTGGGCAGGGAAGTGGAAGGGACTTGTGAGAAGTTTCGCTTATGGTTGCGATGGAGGAGAAGAATCTCCTAGTCTATGCAAAAATTGACCTTAATTTTGTTTCAAGCAAGAGTGCATGATTACTCACAGAGGCAGCTGGTGAGAGATTTGTAGGTCTGCTGACAGTGGCTGGAGTGTGTTGTTTTGTTGTTGTCTCTCTGGTTTAGCCCCAGGGATGGGAGCTCCCGCCTGGTCTCTCCTGGCAGAGGCTGTCCTTGTTCCTGGGGGTAACACTGCCTAGAGGAGTAACGGGAGGGGGAGCCTCTGCCCTTTGTGGGTTCTTGCTAAGTACTCCTGTGACCTTGGGCAAGTCCCCCACATCAGGGAGTGCAGAATGAGGGGTTGATCTGGAGAGACCTTTTCACCTGGGCTGATCTGTGGCTCAAATCGTCTTCGCCTCAGCCCACCACTGCCTAGTGTGTTGGTTAAATCAGCTTAAATGTCCTTCCTTCAGGGAGGCCCTCCTGGAAACACCCCTTTCCTTAGAGGCACCCCTGCTCGTGCCTGATCACTGGTTCCTTCAGAGCGGTGGTCACCTCCTGGCCTCTTCCTTTCTTTGTCTGTTCCGTCCCTTCCCTCACCCAGATGTTGGCTCCGTGGGGGTAGGGAGCATATGTTTGTGGTTTTATCGTCAGTGCCTAGGGGTTCCAGAAATATCTGTGACTAAATAAACGAGTTATTGAATCTTTATGTTGTATTTCCAATGACTGCAGGGACGTAGCTTGGAGCCTCTAGAAGCTGAGATTTTTTTTCCCAATTAATAAACTGTATTCAAAAAGAAATAATAATGGTCAAACATTTATTGAAAACTTTGCGCCCAGCACCGGCTGAGGACGCCATGCTCACCATTTACACCTCCTGCAGTCTACACGGCAGGCATTAATTGACAGACTGTCACTGAATAGGCGAGGAAGGCAGCCCGGGGTGGGGTCCAGCCTGGATCCAGAGCCCAGCAGGCTGTGTAGGCCCCAGTGACTGAAGCAGCAAATAAAAGAATGCCGTGTGTTGAAAAGAATGACCCTTGGAGGAGGGTGACTCCCTTGGGTGTGGCAACCAAAATGATTTGGGGCCCCTGTTGAGGGTATCTGTTGCAGCACAAGACAAGACACTGCTTTAATTGATACGAAAGGAGACCCTGCGACATTGGGTACTAAAAGATCCTGATGCGGTCACTCTATGGAGAGAGCCAACGTGCCAGGCCATCAAGGGACACCCCGAGACCCAGGAGGTGGCTTTCACCGCTGACTGCGTCCAAACCAGGGCCTCCTCACTGTGGCCATCAGCGTTCAGCAATGGCCACAGGAGCTGGTAGCATAGGCTTTGGTTTGGGGCCTGGATGGAGCCACAGTGCTCGGCAGTGACCACGGTTGCCCACCTCTTTGCTTCCCGAGCTGGCTTCTGGGGGGCAGCTGGGCTTTCTGGCCAGCCGTCAGCCAAGGCAAAGCGAGAAGGCCAATGTGTGGGTTTAGTGTGCCGAATCAGAACTGTAAAGGGCCAAAGACTGTTTCACTCAACCTCTTCGTTTTCTCAGACCAGGGAACTGATTCTGAGGGAGGTTAAAGGTTGTAGCTCTTTAGAGTCCAGGGTTATAGAGGTCGGAATTTCTGCGGCTTTGGGGGACTGTGCCAGGGCATTCTTTCTTTCTGGGACTGCAGGGAGACTCTGTGTTCATCAGAGATGTTAGAATTTAGCTTGGGGAGAGCCAGGAGAGGTGAGGTTCGTGGTCTGCCATGATTGTGGGCAGTGGTGTTGGTGTGGTGGGGGGCTGAGCCGAATTCCAAGTGGTTCCATGGAGTTTAGCAAGACTGCTGCTCCAGTGTCCTATTCCCCCACAAAGTAACAAAGCAGTGGGTCTCAGAAGAGATCCAGGAGAATGTTTGCTAGGGGGTTTGTAGTAATTTAAATGGTTCCCCCCCTGTTATGTGGGATCACTTAGCCTTGGTGGTTGGAAGACTTTGAGAATCTGTGGTTCAAATACCATGGCTGGTAGAATATTTGTCAACTTGGAGCAAATTGGAATCCAATGAGGGTAGGCTGGTTTAGACAGACCACACAGGTATTAGTGTTTTAAAAAGCAGGTGGAAAAAGTATGCTTGCTTTCATTTGAGCCACAGTATCTTGTTTTGAAATTTCAAATAAGACAAAGGGAGGGTTTGAAAGGTTTTCTGCTCATCCAAAGGGCCGTGGGTTGAAGGCTGAGAAACACCAGGCCGGGCGGGGTTGGGGGTGGGGGTCCACTGCGAGACGGTGAGAACGTGAAGATGCCATCCATCTATTCATCGGCACTCTTCTGTCACTCAGAGGCAGAAAAGAGGCAAGAGGCCTGCTGGCCTCATGGGGAGGAGAGTTATAGAGCTGGGCTTTCCCGAGAAAAGGTTGACACCAATCCTGGCCCCCAGAGGAGAGTGACCAAGGACCAGAGTGGCATGGTCTGTCAAACAACTGCCTCCGAAGAATGCTTCTGTGGACACATCAGGGACATGTGTCCTGCTCTCCTGTTCTCAGAACTGTGGTCAAGCTGGACGAGATACTCCATATTGGTTTCTTCTCTGTTGAGACCTAGTTCCATACTTTGTGAAGTCTAGTACTGCTCTTGAAGGTACAGGGTGTCCTCTTTTGCTGAATAATTTTGTTAGTCACCATGTGTTGGAATCTAATGGTACCTGACATGTTTGTTTCCATAAACTTCTAATTTCCAGTGTATGGCAACCCCTTATGAAAGAGGTGATTAATCAGTTGCCTTGACAGTTAAAAAAAGAGGGGGGAGTATTTTGATGATATTCTCGATTTACTGTAGAAGATGCAGGGAGTGGGATGGAGGAGATGAGATTCCTTGCTTAGTCGCTCTCTGGTTCTGCAAACAGGGACCTCACTTCTGCGTCTGAGTTTCCTTATCTGTTAATCGAGTTGGACTAAAACAAACTTTCCCTATTTTTTCACATATGAAGGCTCCCTCCCTCCTTTTAGGGTATGCCAAAGTTTTATTAGAAGCCCACACCTGTGAAAGGAGAAGGGAGAAAGCAGAATTGAGCAGGGGAGGCCATCAGATGGCAACGCTGATGTGAGGAAATCTCTACCTGCCCGGCGGGAAGACTCATTTTTAAATGATAAAAAGTTCATAGACGTTTCCTTCCTGCCTCAAACTTGAAACAACTGCCATGTATTGAGCAGCTACCTAGTGGAGGGCTTTATGGACAGTATGCAATTAATAGCCATGTGAGGCGTGCAGATGAGGAATCACAGGGACGGGAGGCAGGTCACTTGGCCACTGTCACACAGCTCTGCAGAGGTTAGAAGGGGCATTGGACCTGGACCTATTTGATTTGAAAAGCTTCAGCACATAACTGCTAAGCTTCCTCTTATCAGTATACATTTTTACTTTTTGTGTGCCGGCTGGGAACAGTACGCAGTGAAAGTTCTAATAAGAATTTGGTACTGCTTTTAAATGGCTTTGCATTTGTATCAATCATCATAACATTTATGCCAAATTAAGACAACAGTGCTCAGCAGTGCGAGAGGTTATTTTTCTACGTTCTCTCCATCAGCATGAGCTGTGCATGGATTTGGGGCCCTCTGCAGTAACTCTGTGCTTTCCCCAGGGGAACCCCAAAGGGAACACCAGGCTGTCCCTATTTGTGTGGGACTTTCTGGCCAGTGGGATCCTGTGCTGCAGTGGAGCCCTTTCTGTCCAGGCCTGTGTAATGGACGAATTTGAACAGTGCTGTGTTGTCTGTGTTCCACGTGGCTCAGTGGGCAGCCTTTCCACGCATTGGTGGCTTGGAAGCCCCATCCCTGATCTGTGGGAGAGGCAGGGAAGTGCCTTGGTAATGCACTAGGCGGGGGGCCTGGATGAGTCTGTGTTTCCTATGTCTTTGTGGGGAGTTTACGAGCACGTTATTATATAATAGTGCCTTGTTTTAGCTTGGTGCCTTTCTTCTTGGAAGATTGAGGTGCTATGCAGATACCATCTCAGTTTGCTTTCTGGGAAGAGGGAAGGAAGCTACCCAAAAGATGAAGCCCTCTGCTAGGGGCTTGAATACAAGTAAATGAGGTCACTGGTGTTAGCTACTTTCATGGTATGGATGAAAAATGGAATACTCTGAAATTTGTTACTTGTCGTGTACGTAAAGCATATTTAGAAAATGTCCTAGCCTAAGGATTTCTCTATTTCTAGAATTTGCTGCTTGCTTCGTGGATGTCAGCTGTAGATTTCAGGATCCTTGGAAACCCCAAATAGCTTGTATTTTTGGTCACTCTTGTGTTAAAACTAGAGAGGCGCGCAGATCGGATTCAGGAGAAGCTGCCCTGGAATCTAGGAGGCAGGGGGCTAATCCTGGCTGTCTTTATTCACCTGCCTGGAACCTGCTTTCTCATCTCTACAGTGAAGTGGAGAGTGGCCTGTATGTGTCCTCCAGAAATTCTAGGGGACATTGCATAAACAATCACCTCGTAGAGAATTCAGATGCTCATTGGGATATTGAAAGCTCAGAGAAGTCCTACAGTTAAAGAAAATTTGGGCAGCTCTTTGTAGAACTGAGTAGTACACTCCCCAGAAATGTGGGGTTGGATGGTGTTTGAGCAGCCTTGCAGATCTGAGTCTCATCCACGTGTCTGTGATGGGTCACTGACAAGGGGCAGGCCGCCACGGAGAGGGAACATGGCATCATCAGTGCCTGTCTGATTCGCTACCCAGGTACAGGGGGACTGAGCTCTGGAGGGAAGGAGAAAAGACAGACCTACCTGGATTGGGGCCTGAGACCCTTGGCAGAAAGAAGCGGACAGTTGTGTAATTGGAAGGGGATGGGGAATAGTGTGGCCACTCTCTTCCTTTTAATTAAAGCTGAGAAATTTTTAGGCCCAAGGAGGCATAGTGGCTTGCCACAGTTAGCACCTAGCAAGACACCAGAGCTATTAAATCTGCCAAATGGTGTCAGGACGATGGTTTTCCTAGACAGAGTAAGCAGAGCTGTTTGCTTAGGGTGGCCTCTGGCAATGCTGTTGTCGTCCTGCCACTGGCAAACCATCCTTTGGGCCCAGAGGGGAGGACAAGAAATCCTAATTCTATTAGAAGGCTTTGAGTACGGGCATGTCACATGGATACCTGTACTTTGCCTATACAAGCAACACCTGAAGATTTATTGCTTCGCCTTTGATTGGACAGGCAATTTTATTTTTCTCTTGGTATTTGATGTGGTCAGGTCCTATTTCTCCTCTTCCAAAGCGCGCCCCCCACCCCATTTCCCACCGTCCACTTCCCGGCCCTCCACTGAGCCCAGTGGCTACGGTCTCTAAGGATTCTGCTTCATCTCTAACTGTGTGCGGACCGCGTCTTGGCAAACATGATTAACTGGGTATTTTTGGAAGGCTCTGGAGGAACGCAGAGCACTGCTCCGGAGGGCGGGCCTGGAGTCAGGAATGTTTCCTGCAACCTGTGCATGTGGTGGGCGTGCCTTCCTCCCCCTGCCCTTGGCCAGGGAATGTTCTGGCTCGGAGGGCAGGAGGGTGACAGGCGGCTGGAGAACTCCAGGCTCTCCTAAGCCTTCGGATGGCTCATATGAAAGCGGGGCCTGAAACTTTTATCACCACTGCTACAGGTGAAAGACTTTCATTTGGCTGTGCTGGTCCGACAAAGACTATTTTATTTATGTGTTTCCAAGCCCTTAAAAATTCTTTTAGGGCACATCAGTGGGGAGTTAATAGAAACTTTGAAATAAGAAAAATGCCTGCAGGGTAAGTAGAACCCCAGCCAGCCAGCTCCCTGTTCTGTGCCCGTGTGCTGGTAGGTTGGTTGTCAGAGAAGCGGCTGGTGGGGTTACTGAGCTGCCTCTCTGACGCCTTAGTTTTCAATCATTAAGGGTTTCTTTTCCCTCCCCTTCTTTTGGTGTGGAGGGAGGGTGACTGTAAACTTTTCTGTGGGCAGGTGAGCTCCCCGAAAGGGTCCTCTAACCTTTCTGGTCCATGCCACAAAGGAAGCTTGGGGAGGGGCTTGTGTAAGAGGTGGCTTGTGTGTCTCCCCCCCCCCCACTGTGAACCCCATCACCCTCCTAGGGACTGGTTGTTTATTAGAAGGGAGTTTTTATTGTCTTCTGAGTGTTGAGTTAAAATTAAACAGAAGAGATGTGAATCTAAGCCTGACTTTACTAAGATAGTCTTGTTAGTTTATTTCTTTTCACCCAAAGTAATTTCCTAAAGAATTAAAAATCCTTTGGAAACACAGTATTGAATGGTTTCTGATTATCAGCAGAGGCGGCGGCAGGAGGGGCTTTAAGGTCTGAGTCCAGCTGCTTAGAGGCTGGGAGAGTGGAGGCCACTCCTGGCATCTCTCTGGGCCTCAGTTTCTTCATCTGTAAAATGGCATGGTAATACCTGCCACTCAAGCACAGGGGTTATTAAAGTGGGATGTCCGGTTGCACCCCCACTTTTGTTCATAGAAAGAAAAGGCTGTGACTTAGGAAGCCTGTCTGTTGTGTTCGGGTTTGTGTGAGGCCAGGGACCTCCTACCAAGGCGTCAAGGCAGCAGACCTAGACCCAAACCCAGATGCTTTCAGTTCGGTTAGCTGGTCCTTGCTTTTATTTGAGCCTGATGAGCTGGCCCCCAAGGGGGCTGGCGGGGTGTGCAGCTGCTGCTGGGCTGTTCCTTGGCGCTGCCGGGTCCAAGTTGTTGTTTAGTTCAGTGGTTTTGAAGTGGAGGTGACTTTGCTCCCCAGAGGGCATTCGATGACGTCTTGGCGACATTTAGGATGGTCAGTCTTCTGCAGGTGGCACCAGCATCTAGTGGGCAGAGGCTGGGGTGCTGTTAAACATACTGCGGTGCATGGGACAGCCCCACGACAGAGTTACCCAGCCGACGGTGTCACTAGTGCTGTTGAGAAGCCCTGGTTGAGTGTGTTTCCCGTTCTCCTTTTGGTAAAGGAGACTTACCCTCGCTGCCCCCTGGGCACGGTGGAGATGCGCATCTGTGCCCAGTGCTGGTGTCGGTTGGTGGGGACATCAAGATTTAGGCATGATGGGGATGGCCCTTAGAACGAGCAGGAAAAAGAATTTCATCTGATTTATTTAGTGGTTCTGTTAAATTGTCTTTGCTTCTATTTTGAGACTTGATCTTCAAAAAATACAAACACAAAAGAAAATAACAGTCGCACCAACCCTCCACTTTTTTTTGGAAGGGCCATATTAAAGAAGTCAAAGTTCACCACCCCTTCAGATGCCACCATTTTTTTTTTAACAATTGGTATGTCTGTAAATTTTATCTCTAAATTTCATTTTAGAGCCCGTGTTTTTATGTGCATGCATATGTATGTGTGTATATGTGCATATATAAAAATATGTATCTTTATGAATAAATATGGAAAGAAATTAATTACTGGAATCTCAAACTACCAGAGACTTATGTAATAACAGGAGGCAGGCCTGATTGTGTATGGGCAAAGCATTTGTGAACAATGTCTCCATTGTGTAACGTACAAAACAAGCTTTTCTTCCACATTGGACGTGCAAGTCTGCCTTCTCCAATGAGGGCCTGTCTCTACCCACCCCCTCCCTTTGCCTCCCACCTTTGAGCAAACATTATTTATTGTGGCTGATGCGTGATCAGGTCTTGATTTGGGGCTGCTTTTTGATGCCCTTTCTTTGTGGGATCTCACCCACGTGGCCCCGGAGACCCCTTGGCTGCCAGGACCTTTGTTTGCCACCCACCCATGTGGTGCCCGTGGTGTCTCGTTTGTGGTGAGCTGTCCACAGAGTCTCAGCGTGGCCTGGGGATGGTCTCTGTGACTGCACTTGGGTCCCTCCTATAGAGTCCTTTTTGGGTTCAGAAATAACGTCTGCCCCCTAACTCCCTTAGCTCTCCCCGACCCCCGACCCCCTTTCCCAGCCAGAACCAAGTTTAGCCTCATTTCTTGTAACTTACCAAATGTCTCAGAAGATTAGATGTCAGGAGATGGGACTGTCATTAAACAGGTGAGGAACCCAGGGCTCCTGTCAGGGAACTTGCTTGAGGACCCCATCTGTTTGACTCAAAATACACTTCCCCAGACAGTGGTGAACCACTGTCACTTTCAGATGGCTCTGCGATGGGTAGAGTGAAGTTGGAAACTTCATACACACCCACAGGTGACAGGGACCATGGAGGAGCACCTTTAGAGTGGGGACCTGGAGAATGTGAACCTTCAGGGGTATTTTAGGGACCCTTGGTGCTGATGGAATCAAGCTAAGCTTCTTTTACCATTGGGACATCACAGATTGAGGAAACGGAGGCCTGTGTGGAAGGGGGAAGTTGATTGCCCAAGACCAATCAGTTAGTCTTTCATGAATGAGAAGACGTTCTGCTGATTCCTTGAAGAGAGGGCGGACTTTTGATTTGAGGAAGTTGGGAAGGCTGTGGGGTGGGGTGGGGTGTTGTTTGGAGCAGGAAGCTCAGTGTAAGCCACTATGGTAGATAAATCAAGAGATCTTAGATGGGAGGAGTGGGATGGATTTGCAGTCAGAGGATGTGTTGGTTCTCTATAGATTCCAGACGAACTATATTAGTATTTTCGGAAGCTCTGATGGAGTTGCAGGTGGGTGTGGAAGTTAGAGTTTGAACTGGCTCCTTAACCAGTGCTTCTGCTGGAGAACCTGCAGCTCAGTGGACAGTGGTCCTTTAAGGTCCTTGGGTCATAATTCAGATCAGGAGACTAATAGGTCCAGGTGTGTCACAAAGCAGAGATGGCTTAAAATAAGAAATTTTCCTTTCAAAAATTTTGCTCTTTACAGGAAGTCTTCCCTGTCTGGGATTGAGGTAGCATTTTTCTTCTCCCAGCTGTGACTCACCGTATGTCTTCAGGCAATTAACATGAAATTTCCCACGATGAACCCATGTATACTGTTGAGGGTGGCTCTTTGCACAGCTCCGTTTCCTGAACCCCTTTTCCTGATCCCTGGGGATGGATGTTTTGCTCTGTAAGCCTCCATAGCCATAGTGGTTGTGGGAAAGGGGTGGGGGCTTTGTTTTATGCCTCTCTAGACCATAGATATGTTTCTTGGTACCTAGCAGGTGTTGGCTCAAACATGAATGAGTGAATGAGTGCATGCATGCATGAATGAATGAATGAATGAATG
Organism: Mirza zaza; assembly: GCA_008750895.1. NCBI lineage: Eukaryota > Metazoa > Chordata > Mammalia > Primates > Cheirogaleidae > Mirza > Mirza zaza. The sequence goes on from VSMD01033075.1 coordinate 44,615, forward strand.
AATGAGGCTCTTAGTGGTCGAGATGGTGCTGTATGTGGTACGACATGCTGCCCGGTTGTTCCAGGGGTGCATTATGAATGTGCACGTGGCAGGACCCTCCCATGATCCAGGTAGCGTGGTGCAGGTTGTGATGTGTGTGAGAAAGATGCATTCTCAGGGGATGGGATGGAGGCCGGCCTGTCTCTGCCACTCGCTGGCTGGGCAGCTGTGGACGGGCGCCCCATCTCTGCAGGCTTTAATTTTCTTCTGGTAGAAAGGGAGCTTGGCCTGGCCGAATTCTAGGTCCTAGTGTACCCTGAGATTCACTGTGGGTGTGACCCGCTGGGTTCGGCTCTGGCTTTGGGAAACAGGCTCACTGTTTCATGACCCTTCAGCAGAGCACGCAGTGGTTCCTAACGTGCCCCTGAGCTGCATGGCCGAAGGATGCTGTTGTGGTTATCTCACTCCTGCGGCTACCGCAGGGTTTGAGATGGGATCGCCACTGCTTGTGCTGCAGGGGTGGCTTGCTCCAGGGAGTTGGTCTGCAGAGGGGATGGGTGTAAGAGGAGCAAGTCATTCCCCAAGTGTTTGTCCTTGTTGTCATCCCAGGGTGCTTGCCTAGAATGAAAAGGAAGGAAAAAAGAAATACTCGGAGTGGTTTGGGCAAGGGTTTTAGTTGGTGGATCTGGTAGTTTCCTCTGTCAGACTTGTTTTCTTTTAACGGTCTTGGGCCACGGTGTCATTGTCTAAATGTGGAACATAGCTGTTTATATGTTCTGGGAAATAAAAACCTAAACTGGTCCAGGGGATCCATGGAGGTAGGAAAAGAACATTCCAGTGGGACTGTTTTAAGCCGTGAGGGGAGCAGAGAAGAACGGCTGTGTTCATGTCCTACAGGAAGAACTTGTTAGATTTGGAGAGATTTGGAGAGGCTAAATTTGGCTCTAAGGGTCTCTGATTCCTTTTAGAGACTTTTCTTGTAAAAAAGAAAATGGAACTCAGGAGAGGCGGTAACTTGGGAAACAGCACACTCTGTCCATAATGAAAGTTGTCCCACAAGAATTTCTCTATTTTATCCCTTTAGCCAAAATTCTGTTTCTAAAAAGGGGAAAGGGGTGAGAGATAGGCTTGTTTGTTTTCTTAGCTGAAACCTCACTTTTTATATTTCCAGGCCATTCTCCAGGGTGAGAACAAGCAAAGCCCAGGGGTTGGTTCAGCCCGGTGTTCAGGGTGTGCTTGGCCCAGGCTCCTAGCCTGGAGGAGCACGTGATCGGGTGTCAGCGGCTGGATGTTTCTTTCCTTCCCTCTTTTTCTTATTGAGGTGCAACTTACAGCAGAGTGCGCACACCCCAGGCATCCAGGGCTGTGAGTTTTACGTGTTTACACCTGTGCGACCACAGATCAAGATAAAGGACTTTTTTAGCGTCCTGGAGGCTCTTCCTGCCCCTCTTCTGGCTACACCTCCCAGAGAGAACCACTCCTGGTTCCTATAACCACAGGCTGGTTTTTCTCTTTCCGAATTTGATACACAGAATCATCACTGGTGTTTTAATTTTATGTCCCCCTTCAGTCCCCAAACTTAGATTTCTTGGAGTCCTTGGATGTTTGTTTATAAGAATGCTTTTCCTGTCTCATCTAGGTAGAAAAGAGTTGTAGGTGAAAAAGCCCAGGACAAGGCCATGCTAGAAGCCCAGTGAGGCCAGCTGGCCTCTGCCCACCCCGAGGCCATCCTGGCCCTCTTCATCCCTGCAGCCTCTGCCTCCTTTCCACCACCAGTCCTGTGTCCCCCGGTCTCCCCTGCTGCTCCGCACTCTTCCTTCCCATCCTCTGTGTGCCACAACCTCAGGGGCACGGCTTCCTGTCTGTATTTTGCACCCTTATAAAACTATACTCCTTTCCCTTCAGCATTGGCCTGTTTGTCATCGTGCATTCCCTGGGCTGATGATTCGGTGAGCAAGTGCCTTCCCCCTAGCCAGAGAGCAGGCGGTGTCTGTAACCCCTCGGACCCCCAGCAAGGGCGTTGGGGATCGGACGGGGGCACGTGGTGTTGGAGAAGGACCTGAGGGGCAGGCGTTGGCTCTTTTGGGGGTGGGGGATGTGGGTGCCTGCCAAGGAGCTTTCGTTCTGCGTTGAGGGTTCCGTGTGTTTGAAGCACCCGGACTGTGTGTCCCTGATGTCTTGTCTCGGGTAGCCTCATGGGTAGCCTCGCTCCTTCTCTAGCCTCCATCCCCTGCTCTCTGCCTCTCTGGAGCCGGCTGCCTCTCCCCTCGCTCTCTTTTGGCCAGGATTTTAACATATATCACAGGCTGGTAGGCTAAGAGCCTGGGACTTCCCCTCACCACACTCAAAGCCTTTGATCTTTTGCTTTGGAGGTAACATCAAAAGGAAGGCTGAGGAAGACAGCCAGGCTGTGAAGTTCAACGTTCAAGTTAATAGCTTGACTGAAGGTTGGGCTGCGTTGTGGCAGCATCACCGAGACTGAAGTAAACAGGGCAATTCTGCCACATTTTCCTGGAAATTCTCCCTGATATTGGAAGAGGGCTTCATTTACATTTGGAACGAACTAGGCTGGTAGCAAGAGCTTCTTCCTCCTTTCCCCCTTTTGCTCGGAAGTGTGAAAACATGGGGCAAAGATGTGTGTGTTGGGGGCTTGGGGAGGGGGAGACGAACCCAAAGACAGGATTTGGGGCGGGGAGCCCCCTGTGACCAGACCCTGACGCTGTCCTTGCCCCGCATCCGGGACTTGCTCTCTGCCTGCTTTTGGCACTGTGTCCCTGTGCCACTGACTGTTCTGATTTAGCTGGGTGTTTCTGAATTCTGATGGAATTCAAAGAAGGCCGGGCGGGCGGGCGGCTTGGCTCGGGGCTCGGGGAAGTTGTGTGCAGCCCAGACAGCGCAGCGGTGAGAGGGCCTCGGGCTTGAGAGCTGGAAACTGAAATTTCGTGGGAAACAAAAGTGAAAGCGAACTAACCACCTTTTCTGTTTGGTCTCTTTGCTGAGCTTTGTGGGCACTTGTTTGGGGGTTTAATTTAACATTTTCTGGAACGCTCCTTTTTTAGATTTTCTTCCAAGGATAGCTCTGTTTGTGTGTTTTTCAAACACATCTGGGCCCCAGTACCATTTGGCATACGATTTACCTCTGGGGATGGTCGTTTCCCCTACACCTGCCTTGGGGGCCTTTTTGGTGTGTATGCCCAGAGCATGCTTGGACATCTGCTCTATCACCGCCCAGCGTCGTGAGCTACCCTTGCAGCTCGCAGCCCTCCTGGATTCCCCTCTGCCCACAGCAGTGCTCGGCCTTCCCTTCCTGCAGGGCTCTAAGCCCTGACGCCGTCAGCACTGTGTGGCCAGAATCCCCGTTGGATTTCTTTGGTGTGGTTTCCCCAGTGTCCCTGATCACCACAACCCCGTCATGATTTTTTTGGCATAACTGTATACCACCTGCACCATTATTTATTTGATGCATTCAAACATTTGATTCGTTTATTTAAACTCAGCCTTGCTGTAAGCTTTAATTAACATCTATGAAATTATAGGTTTGATGTGCTAGTTATTTTTTTCCTGATACACATTAATGTAATCTCGTAACTACCAAATTAACACTTTGTACTGCCTGAAACCGCACTGGGTAGCACCACGGTTCTTTCCCTCACGGTTCCTCCTTTGGTGACGTGCGGTCTTGGGGCATCTGGTGGCTCCTGGTGACTCCTAGTGTTCTCTTGCGTGTCTTCCCCTTCCCGAGGCCAGCTGACCTCTAGGCATGAGGAGTCCCTGCTCAGCCCACGGGTGATCTCAAAACTCTGCTCACGGAATGGTCTCAGGCTTCTAGAAATCTAGTTTTGTAGTGGTGAGAATTCATTTTTGGATCAGATCAGTTCTCTGGATATGGGTTCTCAGAGTTGTCGCCGTTTTTCAGGTGGCCGCTTCCGAGCTGGTTGATGAAGCTGGCCCGGCGCAGCCTGTGCTCTCTCCTGACTCAGTTACCTTCTGAAAGGTCTTGGCAAATCCCTGCCAGGTCTTGATCAGCACTGTTGGCACGAGTCCTCCGAGGCTCTAGTGGCTCTAGGTTTGCAGCCCTGGAGACTCGACTGCATTCACTGTACACATGTCCAGTCGGAGCCTTGTCGCAAAGGCCTCTCTTGCCACTGCGGGGCGTGGGCGTCTGGAAATTCCTCAGAAGACACAAGATGCCAGCCTCTGGGAAGGGGTCACCAAAGCCTCAGGGACACATCCTGGGATGTTGGGGAACTGCCCACCTTAAAATGACCCTCTGGGAGGAACATTGCCGCTTGCGCGCTAGCCCCGGAGCCCGTGCTCAGGTGACTTCCCTGTGATGCGCTTCTTTTTTGCCTGTGCTGGAAGCTGTGAAGGGGCCATTGTCAAATTTGTTTAGCCTCTCAATCCACGTTCCTTAGAGGATGGTAAATTAAAGATAACGTTCCTGGACAGAGCCTTTCATACATTTAAGAAAACCCGTTGAGTCTCAGGGGGGAGAGGTGAGGGAGAGATGAAAGGTTTTCTCCAGACCTGTTCTGTAGCGTGGACTGTTCTTTTAGGTAATTAAGGGAGACCATAAAAGACAAGCACACGAGTCCGTTTATCTTTCACTTAGGGTCTTAAATCTTTGGTTTTCTTTAACCACATCTGTGTCACCCACAGGCCCCAGTGGGTTCCATTTTCATCGTCCCCCTTTCCAGTCGCTGGAACGCACCATTGGGGAATGGGGTTTTGGGATCTTCGGGGAGCTTTGAGTTTTCCCGCAGTGTCCTATAAAAGCTGGCCTCTGTGATTGCTGGGCAGGGCACCCTCCGTGTTGAGTGAGATTGGTGGGGCAGGGCAGCCAGGGCAGGGGTTTTGGGAGAGGTGCAAAGGGGTACTCTTAAGTCACTCTTTGTGGCAGTAACTCGTACTCCTGGATGTCTCCTGCCTGTTAGGACAGTGGCTCCCCCAATTGCTGCACAGTAGGATCAGCTGAAGGGCTTCTATAAAAATCTCAATGCCCAGGTCTCAAGGTGGGGGAGGAGCAGTAAACTTACAGATCCCTAAATGATTCTAAAGTTTGAGAATCACCGTATTAGAGTAATAATACCTGAGTCATTTGCATTTTAAGTCAGTTGGCTAATCACATATGAGGCTTGCTTCAGGCATCATCTCAATCCTAACAGGGTTAAAGAGGTGGATGGTAATCCTCCCTGTTTTATAGGCAGGACACCTGAAGCTCGCAAGGTCACTGAGTTAGTCAGAGGTGGAAGGTGGCTTTGCATCTGGGGGTATCTGCCTGCAGAGTTGGCGTCATTGCCTTGGCCACGGTCCTTATCCTGATGAAACCCAGCTTTCGTTGGAGTTTGCTTAGTGGCCACGGGCGAGAGGGTGGCAGAGGGATTGTTGTTCCTGGGAGACTGGAAAAACTTTGGCACCTGCATGAGTAAGCCTTGGCAGATGAGCAGTCCCTCCTGACACAGCTCAGGGGAGGGCATCAAGTAGAGGAATCGGTGCAAGGCACAGGGCCATGGGGTTGCAGAAAGGCAGGGTGACCAGAGGGAGGCGAGAGATGTGGGGTGGAAGATGGTTCTGAGGCTAGAAACATTTGAAATTCTGTCCTGGAGGACTTTGAATTCTGTGTGCCAAATGGGCCACCGCTGATCCTCTGGGGCTCTGGTTAAAATGCAGATTTGGTAAAAGCTGGCCTGGGTGGGGCCTGAGAGCCTGCATGTCTCCCAAGCTCCTAGCAGCCGCTGCAGCTACTTAACTACACCTTGAGTGTGAGGTTTGTTGGCAGAGGTTCCCAAGCTTTCCAGAATCACCTGGGAACCTTTTAAAATCCCGGTGCCAGGTCACACCCCACTCCAATTAGGTCTGAACGTCAGGGGCTGGGAGCCAGGCACCAGCGGGTTTAAAGGGTCCCCGGGGTGCTCCCCATGTGCAGGAACCTGTGAGACGCGCTGCTTTGGGGGGCGGTGGGATAGTCCTGGCTGGATTTTAACCGGGAACTGACTGCTCCATTCATCAAACAATAGGAGAGGGAGTGCAGCGGGGTTGAGAAACCATCAAAATACTTTCCTTACTTCACCAAGTGAGCAGTGCTTGTTGTTGAGAGTATGCAGTGAGCCAGGCGCTGTCTTGGGGGTTAGGGGCGTGCAGTGTGCTGGGGACGGTGGTCTGAATTAGCGCAAAGACAGCGAGCAGGGAAGAAAGGCAGGATTCCGAGAGAAGTATTTTAGGAAAAAGATACTCAGGACTTTTGAATTACAGGTAATTTGGTCAGGACCCAAAACTGAAATTTCTTTGCTCTATGATGAAAGGGTTTGCTGGGCGTTGAGTAGCGAGCTAACAGAGGGCCATTAACTTGTCTCCAGGTCCTTTAGAAGCTTTGCCATCTACATACAAGCACCTGCCTGGCTAAACTCCTCCTTTCTGCAGCTTCCTGAAGGAGCTCATCTAGGGAATATTTGCTGTGCTTATTTTGGGGTTACTTTAAGTGTTTGAAGGAACCAAAACGTTTTTTTCTTAAAAATAATGCTCATCTGCAGTTCACATTATTCATTAATTTTGACTAATCTGTGAGAATTGGGAAGCACTGACTGACAGAGGCTCCCTGTACATTCAGCTCCCCTCTGTTAGCCATAAGCGTGTTGCCACGGCTTGGATGCCAAGACGAGTGGGCGTGTGAGCACAGGGTGCGTGCACCGAGGAGGAAGTACCCACACGCCTGGCCTCTTGGCGAGGAGGGTGGTTAGACAGGGGACGTGGTCGTTTCTGGGTTAACATTCTGAGAGGCTGGTGGCTGAAATCCTGAGAGATATGTTCACACTCTGCCCGTGACCAGTGACCATGAAGCTCCCTACCCGTGGGCACAGCAGGAGGCTTCAGGACCCTGGTGGGTTCCACGTGAGGGCCATCTCCCGGAGTCACATGTTTGGAGTATCACTCCTCTGGGACGGGATTTAGACTGTGCCTGGTGCTAGTTTTGCAAGGCTGAATTTCAAGGCCAAGGATGCTTCTAGAACGGAAGTACCTGGTTGGCACTTGGAGCTTTATTTGTTGACTATGTCAGTGTGAGAATTCAGGAAGCCCAGTGCCAGACCTTAATCCTGAAAGGAGGGGATTTTTTTTCTCTCCTCCCTCACGGGGAACTTTGTCCTCGGGAGAGTTTGGAATCCTTGGACGTTAGAAATCCTGAAATTTTTGCCAGTCCAGGCCATGTCGTTCCCGTTCCTCTGCTGCCTGCGTAGGATTCTGCGAGGAATAATTAGTTAATGTTTGCAGAGCACTTTGAAATCCTCAGATGAAAGGCACCAGAGAAGTGCAAAGTATTATTATTTATTATTAGCCTGCATGGGGACGGAGGCGCGCGCGGCCCTGGCAGCGCTCCCTGCCGCGTGCCAGGTGCGTGCATTCCTCCTGCCCGGCTTTTCCTGCCCCGTGGGCTTTCTTATTTAAAAAAATAAAAAACAAACAAAAAAAGAAACCGAAGAAAGTGTGGGGGATCAGAAAATCAGTAATGTGGCACGTGCCTCAGATTGTGGGCAGAGGGTGAGAAAGAAACACAGGGTGCATGGCAGGGGCAGAGCGGGGTCTCCTGACCCCGGCGACATTGGGGCCACCCACTGTTCCTGTGGGTTCTGGGTTAGGGGAGGTAACGCCAGTTCCGGACGGTAGTGCGATAATAAACTCAACAGTGCCGAGCTAGGCCTTGTGCTTTGTGTATTTGCTTAAAATCCGAATTTTACGAAATCGAAGGAATGTGCTTGCTGGGGACCCAAACGTACTTGGGTCTGCAGGGTAGGGGTTGAGAATTAGCCTTTGCTACGACAGAGTGTTCCGGACTGATTCGTGTGGTCTCCAGCGTGTGTCAGTGTTTCGTTTCTCCGTAGGAAGCGGCAGGGCCGGGCCGAGGCAGGTGCCCCGAAGCTGGGGCAGGGCCCCGAGGCCGAGCGGGAGGCACTTTGGCTCTTCCCCGTCTTTACCCCAGCAGACTTGGACCAGAATCGGATTCCCCCGCTGCCAGGGAGCACGGCGTGAGCCCCGGTGCCTCTGCTGCCCGGCGTTCTCTGAACTCGCTGGTGTCTCTTTGCCCTGAGGCTCAGAGACCCGGAGGACCGACCACTTCTTAAGGCTCGTCTCCAGTTTGCGAAGCAGCCCTGGCAAACGGTGGGGGCGGATTTTGGTGCCAGCAGCGTCTCATCCCTTCTCCGCCCAACACATGCCGTCCTACTCTCTGTCTCCCATAGACATGGAACAGCCAGGAATACTCAAATCGTGCTCTGCCGTGAAGCTAAAAATCGGCACATGTCTACTATCCCGAACAGTTTCTCATAGTGACCCTGCGTTTGGTCTGTAAGACTTTGCTAAGCCACGAGGGATTCCAGCCCCTGCCCCATATGTGGGGCAGGGCCCGAAACTGTTGGGAATGATTTGTCCCTGAGCTGGGAGCGGCTGCTGCAGCGTGTGGTCAGTAGGAGCAGGCATCATTCCATCTCACCCGCGAGGAAACAGAGGCACGACCCAGGGCGGAGCAGAGCTGAGCATCCACGTGCCCGGTTCCTCCTCGGGTGCACTTCCAGCTGCCCACGCTGTCTCCTTGGCGAGCGTTACTGCAGCAAGAGAGACACCTTTAAATGGAAATTCCTGGGGAACCTCCCTGGCCGGAGCCTGGCAGGGGAGGGGGTTGGGCAGAGGGCTCTCTTTGATGTGGCCCATTGCAGTTGAGCTTGGCTGGTCCTGGAGATACCCTCTCTGGTCACTGCAGACATTCCCCCTCCGTCCAGCGTCCTCCTGCGTGGAGGGCGTGCGCTTTTCAGAGAGAAGCTCTGAAGAAGGCACGTAGACATGGGTATAGCCAAGCATTCTTGTCCTGGTCACCTTATTTCTCCGAAGAAGGACGAGGGAAGCAGCTTTTTACTGAATCCCCTGCTGGTCTTTAAGTGGCTGCCGTTTACTTTCCACAGCATCCCTGCCAGCAGAGTTATGTTTATACTCATTTTACAGATTTAAAAACTGAGGTCCAGAGAGGGCACATGTGGACCTGTGGTCTGTAAAAGGCATCTTGCAAATAAGCAACTTAATGTACTTACGAGTGTTGGGGAGAGCTGAGCAAGGTGGCAAGGTGACATGGGGGCAGTGGGCATACAGTTCTGGGTGCCCACTGCAGAGTGGGTGGAGCACTGGGTGCTGGAGGCTCTTTGGTCCCTGAGAGGCATTGAGTAATTTCACTCACTGCCCTGAGTCCATCTCCGTGGCCTGTTGAGGAAACGGATACGTTTATGATGTCAGTGGACGCCAAGATGACGTGAGCCGTGGGAAGCCTTTGCCCAGTGCCTGGCAGTAGATGCCCAGGAAAGGTTACCCCCCTTAGATGTGGGAGGGAGTTGCATTGCCACTCTGGGTATGTTGCCCTGTCGTTCTCTGCTGCCCTCTTTGTGTCCTTTGGCCTTCGAGAATGCTGGGGTGGACAGCGAATTGTCGTCTTGGGTCCGCACATGTCGGTATCGAGGATGGCTGAAAGGGCCCCTGTGGCCGAAGGCTGGGCAGTGCTGGCAGGCTCCCTCCATCCCTGCACTGGGGTTCCCTCTTGCTGGGGTGGACTGCCCACATCTGTTTGTCCAGGGTACGTTTCCCGTGCACCTAGTCTTGGCCCGCTGCGGTGCTGGGCGCTGGGATGGCTCTGAGAGGCAGCCGTGAGAGCCGCGAGGTGAAGAAGGTTGTTACGGGTATGTGGGTGGAAATCGGAGCAGCGTCCAGAGGGGCCACAAGAGGGGAGGCAAACCCCGGTGGGGTTCTGGGGCCATTTCACAGCCAGCGTGTGAAATCACAACCGTCCTGGCAAAGGCAGATGGAGGCAGTGGGCGGAGAGCGTTCCCATTCTTCTCTGGGACCAAGTCACTTTTCTTTGCACATGCTCACAGGGACAGGAACGTTGTGTACTCAGACTGTGGACAGGTGATGTGGGAAGAAGCATGCTGGTCGCACTGTGGGGAAAAAGCAGGGGACTCTGACCCCAGCAAGGCTGGGGCTGCCGTTCCTTGGGGGTCTGGGTCTGGGGTCCGGCAGGGGTTAGCAGCTGGTCCTGCTTGCCTGATCGCGACACAGGAGTAAATGCCATGATGCAAAACTAGGTCTCTGGTTGGGATACGTGTCCTTGTTAGAAAGGCTCACTCGTGGTTTTGCAGGCCTGTGAGTCCTTTTGGGGACATGGGTGCAGGGATGAGAAATAAAGGGGTCCAAGGTCCCAGACTACCCATCAGGTTTCTGCAGCCAAATTCAGAGTCTCCAACTGGCAGTACCTTTCACCTCTTATGTCCTGTGTCAGTTATGGCTATCTGATAGTTTGCTGAAAAATGCATTTTTAAAATGTTACTTTTGAATTAAAATAAGATTTTAGAAAGTATAAAGAAAAGAATCGCCTATAATCCCGCCACCCTGAGAAAAACATAGTTAAAGGTGGTTGATTTTTCTTTCTCTCTTTTAAAAAGTGCTAATTAGACGAGAGTTTTGGATACATTGATTTTTTTCAGGTGTGCATGCAGGTCATGTGGGCAGCTGACATTTTTCATGTGGATTTCAGCCAGGCTTGACACCTGCACCTTAAGGAAAAGTAAACCACTGTTTGTCTGACAGTCTTAACTGTGCCAACATGGAGGGAGGCAGGTTTACTTTGTGCTAAAGACTTGACAACCCAGAACCCGGTCCCTTGTGGTTTCTTTGTTGCAACCTTTGAGCTGGTGGCCTGCTGAAATGTCACCTTTGCCCTTCTTTAAAAGCAGGAATAATGGGTGGCGAGTGGGTGGCTGCCTCTTAAAATACTTGGAAGTTCTGTGGCCCGAGGGCGAGCTTTTTAAAAGTTGGTGTTTGTGTTGTGTTGTTTTAATTAATCCATCTTCTGGGCCTGAAGATAATGAGGTCAGTGAGGGCAGCGATGTTGCCTTACTACCCACCTTAGGGTCCTTGTCACCCAGAACGTGCCAGGCCTGCTGGAGGGGTTGGGAATGCTGCTTTGATTGACGTGGGGGTGGGGAGACAGATGCGGGGAGGGTGGTCGTGGGTTCCATCTCAGGACCTGAGAGCCACCTTCTGTCCCCTCACCCCGTGTGTGTGGATTCTGCCCTTGGCCTGTGTCCCCCTTCCCGCCTGCAGCTGCAAGCACCCTTCTCCTGAACCCCACTCTTCCCTCCTGCCCCCTCCAAGGCTGGAGGACCAGGTGGGCTCTACCTGCTGGAGGGTGCTTTGCTGACAAGGTGCACATAGCAAGTTCCCAGTGGCAAAGTGGCAGCTGGGTGCAAGAGGCAGGGTGCGTTCCTGGAATAATAATAATGCGTGTTTTTATAATCCTTTGTAGTCCAAGTACTTTTCAAATACTCGACCTCATTCAGTTCTCACCACAGCCCTCTGAAGGGATATTACTGTTCCCCTTGTTTTATGGCTGTATTAACCACGGCTTGTTTGGGAGGTGGATGGGGTATGTAGGGGACAGAGGGAAGGGAACCGATGTTGAATGAATTCCAAGACTCTGCCAGAGCTTCTGACTAGCTAGGTATTGTTAATGGGCTCTTTGCATCTTCCCTAGCAGGGGGTGGGGCGAGGGGACATGATTTTACAACAACTGAGGGCTGGGGAGACCAGCTCTGCCCACTGTCTCACAGCCAAGTTGGGTGGAAGTTGGGATTTGTCACCCAGGTCACCTGACTCTTCGGCCCTGCGATCTTTCTCTTCTGTGTCTAGTACCCAGCATAACGCCGGGCAAAGTGCCGGCATCAATAAATATTTGTCGAATGTTAAATGAGGCTTAAAGAGACCATTCATGCTTGGCACAGGGGCACAGCGAAACAAGTGTGTTTCCTGCCCTCATAACCTTCACTTCCAAATCCTGTGACCTTGGACTGGTTGCCTGGGCTCTCTCCCAGATTTCCAGGTTTCCTGAAAACTCATCTGAAAAATGGGTAAAATATATTACAGTGGGTTCCCTATAGTAAGATCACAAATATTACCACACAGCTTCCCTTTTTGTGTCCAGCTCCTAGAAAATAAATTTCTGATGACATACTGCATTGTTGGATAACAGCAACAAAAAGCGTTTCCTGGCATTATTGCTCAAATCACTAAATGTAGCAAATATCAGTTTCATAATAAGCACAGCGGTGATAAGTGCTGACTTTTTTTTGAGCACTTACCATATGCTCCAAGCCACTACCTACAATAATTTGGCAACAACTCTGATCAAAGGAGCTGTTCCCTTCCTCTCACTTTATAGAAGAGGAAACTGAGGTTCAGAGAGGTTAAGTAACCTGCCCAAGGTCTCTCAGGAAGTAGTTGGTGGTCTGGGATTCAAATACCAGAATGGGTCTGACTTCCCACTCTTGAAGCCACACTTAAAACTGGGCTCTCCACGTGTGTGTTCTGGGCATTTTCATATCTCACTTGGCCTGTTTACAGCCTGGACTTTTGCTGTGCCCGTTCTCAGAGAACACGGCCAGTGCTTCCTCCAGGAGGAGGAAATCCACGCTGCTCTTTGGACGCAGAGGAGGCTGGCAGTGGTCCTGCCACAGGGCACCAAACGGCTGACCCTTGCCTATGTGCGTTACGGTGGCAAAGCCAGGGCACCAGGGAGTTCTTCGAATTGCCCCTTCTTTAGGCAATTCGAAGAACTTTCGAATTTCCGCCCCTTCTTTCGAACTTTCTGCCCCTTCTGTAGGCAATCTTTGTAACAGGCCAGGTTTTAAATCTTACTGATGGCTCTGAAGAAAGATAGAGGAGGGGGAAAAAACAATCAGGAGATGGCCTGGGAGAAAAATGGCAGGTTTTCTTTGAGTTGTTTTTTTTTTTTCCGTTCTCATTTGTATTTTGTGCGCGTTGCAGAACTTCTCTGGGATGATGTGGCTTCTTTGAGCAGCAGCTGGGTTTAACCGAGTGCACCACCATCCCTGCACCTCCACGTGCCTGCGTGTGCCGTGTGTGTCTGCGTGTGCAGAGCGTGAGGGCAAGAACAGGATTCTCCTGGGCTTGCAACCGTTGAAAAAAATCTCTTTGAGAGCCAGTTGGAGGAAGAGATGTAGTGACTTAGAGCACGAGGTCTGCTGCTGAGCTTCCGCATACCTGGGAGGGAGCCCAAACAGCAACAGAAAATTCCACTTAACCAGAAAGCTGGGGAAAGGAGTGAAGAGGGTGTGGGAAGAGGGTGGGAGCGCCGTCTGGAGGGGCAAGGCTGCTGGAGGGGCGAGGCTGGTTAACTAGGAATGTTTTGGGTCACTTTGCTTTACTTAGTCTCAAGTGTTCATTTCCCTTTAAGCATTGGTTAATACACGTATCTGGGGATTTACTTTTCGGATGATTTAAAATTTCGCAATATCTCAAGGGGTTTTGCCCTGATGATACAGATTATATTAATAGCAATGTGATAGCTAATAATATAATAGCTAGCATTTACTAAGCACTTACCATACGCCAGGCACAGTGCCAAGCATTTGATCCGTACAAGAACTCCGAGGGATGGCCGTTCGTATTCCCATTTTACACACGAGGGAACCAGTGCTCAGAGAGGTGAGATTGTTCGCCCCGGCTCACCCACCTCCAGCTCTTTTGGATGTCAGCACTTGGCACATATTAGGCACTCAGTGAATATTTCTGTGAAGGAATGGAATTAATGAGCTTGGGTTTGAACCCAGGTCTGAGCTGGCTTTGAGTTCTCATAGTTAAGACCAAGGGGGCTCAGTGGTCCAAAGGAAAAGGAGCAGGAGACATTTTGGGGGCAAGAATAGGGCTCCTGGGGTATTTTCCCCGGCACATACGCGTTAAAGGCATAGCGCGAACTGTCATTTAAGAGAATGTGAATGACATGCTGCGGGAGTGTTCTGTGTCCCTCTCTATTGGTGGCATGTGCAATTTGCCCTGTTGCCCCCGTGACTGCAGAGCAAGGTGGGCTGAACTCTGGAAGACCTTTTTGGTGGGGTGACTGCACCTAGGCAGGGACTGAGTTTGCTGTGCCCTTTTCTCCAGCAGTGAGACCTCATTAAGTTGGCTTCTCCTCATTTTGGCATTTGGGAAAAGTTAGATGGCTGGAGTTGAATACTCAAGGATGAATTTAAAATTGTACCCTTTTCAGGGTACACACAGAGAAGAAGAGGGATATATTTAAAATACCTGAATGAACAATTTCTTATTCAACCACATGCACGTGGGCAATAGTGGTGGATCATCATCACCTGGTCTGTGAATCAAGTCCCTGCCCAGGCAGCCTCTCTGCTGGCTGACTGTATTGGCGACACAAACCTCTTACCGCATTATGTAACTTACTGCATTTAGTCACACAAATCACTTGCCTCTCCTTTCTCCCTTTTTACTCCCTGCAATGAGATTGTGTGCTCACGAACACACACCCTGTAAGCTTCTGTCTCATACATCTCGGCCTAGTGTGTAGCAGGTAGACTGCTCTTCACTGACTCATCCGATGCGGAAGGACAGGTTGAGTCCCTTATCCAAAATGCTTGGCACCCAAAATGTTTCAGGTTTTTCATTTTGATTTTGGAATGTGTACGTATACATAATGTGATATCTTGGGAGGGATGGGACCTGAGTCTAAACAGGAAATTCATTTGTGTTTCATATATACCTCTTACACATAGCCTGAAGGAAAATTTATACGTTATATTTAAAATAATTCTGTACACCAAACGAAGTTTTGACTGTGAGCTGTCACGTGAGGTCAGTTGTGGAATGTTGCGCTTCTGATGTCCTGTCGGCCTCAGAAAGTTTTGGATGTTGAAGCATTTTGGACCTTGAGGTTGGAGATGCTCAGCCTGTATTGTGCCATCCCCGTGTCACTGTCCTCGTGGTATAAGCACAGGTCTGGAGGCATGGAGAGGTGAAGCCTTGTGTCCAAGGCCCTGTAAGTTCCAAGCCACAGGTCCTGGGTTTAGATCCAGGCATTCTCGCTCCTGAGCCTGTGCTCTCAACCAGTCTGCTGTACCGTCTGGGCTAGAATTAGTGATATTTTAAGTTTACTTTTGCCCAACCTGTTGCTGCTTCTTTTTTTTCTAGAGACAGGTTCTTGCTCTGTCACCCAGGCTGGAGTGCAGTTGCATGATCACAGCTCACTGCAGCCTTGAACTCCTGGCCTCAAGCCATCCTCCCGCCTGGGTCCCCCAAAGCATTGGGATTATAGGGGTCAGCCACCATGTTGAGCCCAAACCTTTTTCTTCTAGAACCTTCTGCCAGCTGACTCTACAATGAGGAGAGCAGGGGGTGACCTCTGTGGGGTTAGCTCAGGCTGGAAGAGAGAGCCCAGAGCTGCTCACAGGGGTAAAGAGACACCACTTAGTTCTCACCCTTAGCTGCCCAGCCCTTTCTGGGGATCAAGGCCTCTTTTTCCTGCATTGTCCTTTCTCCGTCAAGTCCAGCCATCTTTCCACATCTTTCTGCTGCCGTTGAAAAATTGAGACCCGAAATTCATTCTAAATCCCTGGGAAGCTCTAGAAGTGGAGATGGCCAGGTTCTGTGGTCAGGGCTGGTTGGGATTACAAATAAACTGAAGCCTGGGAAACTTTCTTGCTATTAATAGTGCAGACCTTTGGGGGAGGGAATACCCAAACTTGATGCTGTTGGAATTGATTTTGCTTGTCCCGATGACATACTAATGAGCTAAGTGGTTAGCTTCAGATCCTTACTGCTCCTTCCCAAGCCAAGTTCTTTTAAAGACTAAAACCACAAAAGCAGAGAACAAGTTGGTTTAGAAGGCCCGGTGGCCCGGCAGGAGAAGGGCGGGCGGGTGGTCAGCTCGGGCCTGCAAACGAGAAAACTCGGGGCGTGCTGGCTCTGGAATGAGTTGGTTGTGTCGACTCATTCTATTTCTTCAACTGGTTATCCCTTTTTTTATTTTTTTTTCCGAAGCAGGAATTGGATTTGGTGTCTGGTTTGGTGTTTATGTTTCATCAGTGTCTTTTGGTTCTTTCCGAGCTTCTGTCCTCGTCTGTCATGTGTCAGAGAGTGTGCTGTCAACCATTCTCTCTCTCCAGGGAGAAAGTCTCACTTAAAACAGCCCCCGAGATCCTTATCTGCTCAAATCACCCACTTTGATTATAATATCCATTGTTCTGCTCTTTGCTTCTTGGCTGTATACTAGGCAGTCTATGTATACAATTAGAAAAAACAAAGCAGCCCTCTATGTCTGAAGTGCCCGGAATATCCCAGGGTTTCAGAGGAGACTTTGGAAGTGGACAGAACTGTATTTCCTTCCCCAAATGAGGTTATTGTGCTCGAAATATCTCCTAGCAGTTTATTAAAGGAAACCGCAGGCTGGGGTGAGAGAGGCAGCTCCTCCTGCCTGCAGCCCTGCTACCGTGGGGAGCCTGCGGCCCCCAGGCCACACGAGGCCGTCCAGATCCCCAAATGCGGCCCCTCCACCGAATCCGAACTTCACGGAACAGATCCCTTTATTAAAAGGACTTGTTCCATAAAAGTTGGATTCACTCCAAAGTCCACACTCAAGGATCCAGAAGGGAACACGTGGCCCCAAGGCTGCAGGTTCCTCACCCCACTCCCACCCCATTAAACCCGCTCCCAAATGTTAGGCCGGCCCTAGTGGGGGGGCGGGGCAGCCCTGCGTCCCTGCAGTGGTCCGGGAGCCCGTGCAGCCGCCCTCACTCGTCCCTCTGGAACGTGAGGAAGGAATTTGGGGTGTGGACTTCCGTGAGCGAGTCTGCAGTCGGATGAAAAGTGTGTGGGCAAAGGGAACTATTGTGCGAGGCTTCTCCAGACAGAAAGCCTGCCTTCATCTTTTACTGCGCCTAACGGACAATTGAGACATTCAGCTTGTGTCTGAAAGGAAAGTGGGCCGGGATGGTCTAGCAGACCTCCCAGACGAGGGCTTGCAGGAGAAGCAAATAGAGACAAGGATTACCCACAGGGGGAACGACTAGGGCAGAGTCCTGGGAGAGAATGTTTATTTCCTTGCTCTCTAGGAGGGATTTGGAAAGAGCCATAATCCTGGGTTAGGAGTAATTTGTTACAGCAAGATGATACTTGAGTGGCAGGCCGCTTCTGGCTGAGGCAGCAAGACTGTGTGCAGGGGGGTCGTGGGTCAGCCTCACGTAAATCTTCACCCTGGCTTCGGGGCTTGTTCCTCCCCAGGCAAAATTAACCAGACGCGCCGTTGACCTTTCGGCTTCCTGGGTGTAGCGTTACGAAGCATGGCCACATGCTTGTCACAGCTAGAATTTGACAATAAAAATTTGGACAGGGAGACCTTGCTGAAGCCACCGACAAGAGGGGGAGAAATTCAGCATGGGCCTCGGTTTTTCACTGGGAGTGGGAGGACACGAGCCCAGTCTGTCGTGCATTTGGTTCCAGTGTAGACAGACTAAAGCAAGTTAATGCATTGTTCTTTGGCTGCCAAGGCTTGCGTTGTCTTTTTTTGCTGGGGAATGGGGGGAAGAAATACAGAATGGGAAGGAGAACCTAATTAGAAGAATCTGAACCTTGAGAGCTCCCAGCCAGGGAGAAAGAAAGGAATTTTTAAAATTCTTGATTTTAATATTTGCTGCAATCTGATGATTCATGCATTTCACAGGGTCACCTGGACCCTGTTACTGGCTGGCTTTGTACCTCTCAAAGGTCATCTGTTGGCTTCATCTCTAATTTCCATGGTAGACCTAAAATTTCTGGCTTTTAAAATCCCCTGTGTAGTCAAAGGAAGAAACAGCACATCTTAACTACCTTAGACCTTATATAATTCCTTCCCTTTACTTTGTTCATGTGGTTGAGGTTGAATGAGTGGTGTGGAATTTCATGCCCCATTTTTAGGTGGGGGAACTGAGGGGCAGAACAATCTTGTCTTGGTGAGGACACGGGGTAGTAGAGTGGTGTGGGACTGGGGCTTCTGAATTGCCTGTGGTTTTGTTGATGCACCTGTTCTGCTGTTTGATTCTGGCCTTCCGCCTTGAGACACTTACCTTGCACTTCAACCTCTTTCCCATGTTTCCCCATCAGCACCTTTCATCCAAGGTGTCCTGTGCTCTCTTTTGTTACTGTCCCTTCCCAAGATCCAGCACCAGCCAAAATCACATTTGGAAATGCTTGTTTTCCAAGAAGCTTTGGAGGGCATGATTTTGAACAGAAAAGATTCTCATGCTTGTTGTTCATACTTTAGTGGTAGAGTATGTGGATATGTGACTCTGTGGTTTCCCATCCTCTTTTGTCTCTTAAATTAGCGATCCCCAACCTTTTTGGCACCAGGGCCCGGTTTCATGGAATATAGTTTTTCCATGGACCAGGGTGGAGGGAGGGGGCAGGGCTCAGGCGGTGATGCGAGCAATGGGGAACTTGCTTGCCTGTACTCACCTCTTGCTTTGTGGCCCTGGTTCCTCAGTTTCATGAACGACAGTTTTTCCATGGATGGGGATTTGGGGTCAGGGTGGGGGGCCTGTGTCTCAGGTGGTGATGTGTGGCCTGGTTCCTAACAGGCCACTGATGGGTGGGACCGCAGTCTTGAATGCAGTCACCACCAAAGATGGCACCTACTTCTTCTTTTTTTAATTCATTTTGAATTGAGGTATAATTCACATACCATAAAATGTACCCATTTTCAGTGTACAATCAGTGGATTTTAGTATATTCCCAAGGTTGTACAAACATCACCACTATTTCCAAGAATATTTTTACAACTCTGAAAAGAAACCACCTACCCCTAGCAGTCATTGTGGACTCCTTCCCCCAGCTTCTGGCAATCTCTTTTACTGTCTGTCTCTGGATTTGCCTATTGTGAATATTGTACATAAAAGGCATCGTACAATAGGTGACCTTTTTGTCTTCTTTAAGTTAGCATAGTGTTTTCATGGGTCATCCATGTTGTTGTGGCATGTGTCAGTACTTCCTTCTTTTGTACTACTGAATAATATTCCATCTTATGGATGCACCATGTTTTATTTATCCAACCATCAGTGGAGACTTAGTGCCTTCTTAGCCCAAAATGTTTCATACTCAGCTCCCAGGGAAACCCACGTGTCCCCAGCTCTGCTCCCTTCCAGTGATTTTGCTGGTCTCCAGCTGCCTGTGTCTGCCTCAGCATGCTGTAGAGACACAGGCTGTAACTGAAACCTTCCAATTAACTGGACTGTACGTGGCCTTTTTATAAGAAGCAGTAATAGAAAACGTGGTGACCACAAGGTTGACTTTAAAATGAAAGATTGTAAATGTTTTTCTGCCTAAAGGTGGATGGTCTCTGGCCTGCAAGAGGTTCCCCCAGCATCTTATAAGCATTCATTATTTGTTAGTCACCACTCGGGGGGCACAGGGAAGGAGCTTCCTTACTCCAGTGGAGGCTGAAGACTGGCTGACCTGTTAGAGCAAGATGGGAAGACAAGGGCTCCTCCTTTTGAACTCTTCCAGTGGCTTCACGTCCTTTGACCCCTGGTTTCGGGATTTGGGTGCTTGTGGCAGAGCTGACGTTTGCTCGATATCCACAGCCCCTTGAGTGGGACTCAGTCTTGCAGCTGCCCGAAGACAAGACGGCTTGTCCTGGGCTGCTCGTGAGCCTGTGTCCCAGGCTGGCTTCCCAGTGGCCCCTGCCATGGGTGCTGCACTGTTGCACCTTCTTCACCCTCCCAGGGGGATGGCTTTCCTGCCTGGGTGCCCTCGCCCGTCTACTCAGTCTCCTGGGAGTTCACGCATGTCAGCGGGAAGTCTCCCCAGAGGGCATGCGGAGGAGTTCCGGCCTGGGCACCCCGCAGCCCTGCCTGCGTTCTGCTTCAGAATCCCTTGTGCCCACGTATGACTAAGTCACTTAATTTTCTCCGCCTCACTTTCTTCTGTTTTAAGATGGATTTGGAGATTATTGGCTTTGACCCTCTAAAAAGGATGTAGTGACAATCAGTCTAGAGGTTTAAAAGAGCCTTTGAGGAAGTAAGGTGCAATCTGCAGATACGCTTGCCTACTCATTATAGCTCTGATAGTTGATGCTAATGACCGATCATCAGAATTGCCTGGCAAGTTGGGAAAAAATATACAGATCCCTGGGCCACTCCCAGGTATTTTGACTTAGTAGATCAGGAGAAAGTCCCTCTGAACTAGCCACTGAGGTTTGGGTAGCATGGGACAATGTCATCATCATTAATTAAATCATTCTTACGTATTTCTACCTACCTTCTTTGTGTTAGTTCCTGTACCGCTGATTACCTTATTGTGCCTTTGACTGTATCTTAGATGACTTTTCTAGGCCTTAGAATATCTAGTCCGCACCTGACACAGAGTACACGCTTCCTAGTAAATGCTACAGGAACCCGCGTCTTGGAGTAGAAGAGGATTTTTAGATCATGTCCCCCGAGTTCCTACTGTAGACTTAGGCCCAGAGCGGGGAAGAGGTTGCCTAGTGAAGAAGTGAAGTGACATGCCCAGTTAGTGGCAGAGCTGTGTCTAGAAAACA